>WEXE01000928.1:0-12206 GCA_011035825.1 Fusarium cf. hostae | reverse complement strand
ATCTTCCGCCGGAGATAAAACGGGCGTTGGGGTATGAGGCAATTTACAGGGGGCAACCGACGAACAGGGGCAGGCGACGATCTAGAATAAAAGAGTAGGGTATGCTCGATTTGTGGGCCTTGCACTCCTCGTCCTGCACAAAAGCTGCATTTGCCCATCCACCAGTCCATCACAACTTTCCACTCTCTAACCTCTTCGCTATCGCCCCAAGACATATGAAGGGTAGGGGCTTCAGAGAGTCCACTAGGGCCGGAGTCATAAGTACCGTTGTCTCTACCTGCTCCCACCGCATTACAGGAAAGGAACTCAAATGCTCGTACAAGCAGGTCAAAGGCTAAAAGGAGCTGTGGTACCCAGGTCTCTTCGAGGGGAACCTTTTCTTCGAACCACTTGGTCGCTTGACTTTCCAATGTGAGATATGTGTTATATGTCTTGGATACGAAGCTGGTCAACGCTTTGCCGAGAATCTGGTCGTCAACTGTACAAAGGGCGGCAATGGTCTTTTGTATAGCTGGCTTGTTCTCGCAGAATCCATCTGGACCCGTTGCCGACATGTACTTCTCTGTCCAATGATTCTTCTCTTCCTTGGTGTTGGCATGACACCTGCGAATCATTATAGCTATATCTTCGCATATCTGGTCGGTCTCGGTGCAGAGGCTACAATGATTTACGTTCCCTGCGTACCGTTCAAGGTGCAACGTTTCTAGCCAGCTCAGGATTCTCTGCGCTGCCTTGGAACCTGCAGCTGTGCAGTTTTCGAGATTGTGATCTAAGCCGGTGTCGTCGAGAACGTAACAAAGCTGACAGCCAACACTAGCCCATTTTTCAAGCTCGATACCTACCTTGCACCGTAGCTTCATGTGTACTTGATAATCCTCATCTCCCTTTTTGAAGGTTGCCTGATCGTCAAGGTGATTGAGTATGGCCTGTCGCTTATTGGTCGCGCTGATAGTGGTACTACTACCAGGGTGCCCAAACAGTGGCCAGTGTCTCCGAATATCATTATCGGGAGGCTGGTCTGGGATGTTCTGGCCCGCGAAGCTGGGAGGGAGAGTTCGCTTTCGCTTTGGAGGTGGGGATACGACCCCCAGACCCTGCCGTTGATAGTCCGACCGCCTCTTGGAGGGCAGATGATGATTCCTCAGTTTGTCAGGGCCGGGTTGTTCTTGTTGACGAGATTCGTGATTGACTATCTCTGTACCCTCTTCCTGCATACGTCTGAAACGTGCGATCATCTCTTGCTGTTCTCTCTTAAACTCTTCAACCTCCCAGCTTGGATCATCTGGCCGATCACGGCGAATAGACGCTGACCTTTGTTGTGGAGTAGAGCTTGGCGATACAATCGGTTGCGCGAGGGATCTGCGTGATGTGCTTTCTGGAGCATCAGAGGCTTGGTCTGAGGACGACGGCGATGATAATATCACTATCGGTGTGCTCGCCCTTCGGCCTTCGTTTCCTTCTCTGACTTGTGGACCACTGAGCGGGCTAGACCGGGCATTTCGTTGGAATGGACCCTCTATGCGTGGGGTATGTTTCAGAAAACTAGGCAGATGGAGGAACTCGTGCCATCTTGAGGAAGCCCATCGATAGAGTTCGAGCAGCTGCGGCTGTAGCTTTGTCGGAAACGCCCCATCTAGACCATAGGTGCTGGCTCGTTGCAGCGGACGGTGTCCGCTCTGCCAAGCAAAAGCAACGTTCCGTCGGGCATCCGCGCTACGGTCGTCGAATCTATTGAACGACTGGTACACCTCGCGTACATGCTTCTCGGTGATGCCGATACATATCTGACGGAACTGTCGTGAGTTGATAGGTTGACCCCAAGCCAGCGATGTGGCCCCCTTGAGTATTGCCGTGAGACGGCCGGTCTGCCAGGATCTACTGGTAAGTGTGGCATCCTCACG
Organism: Fusarium cf. hostae; assembly: GCA_011035825.1. Classification (NCBI taxonomy): domain Eukaryota; kingdom Fungi; phylum Ascomycota; class Sordariomycetes; order Hypocreales; family Nectriaceae; genus Fusarium; species Fusarium cf. hostae. The sequence goes on along the minus strand of WEXE01000928.1, from coordinate 10,305 downwards.
GAATAGGAGAGGGGACTCGTCAGTCCGCCTCGGTCCTTGTGACCCCCTTTCTCTGAGTAGCATGTTGATAAACGGCCGGATATAAACAAGGTATTTGTAGAGTATATATCCAAGCTGAGCGGGGAGAAAGCGGGCCACTACAAACTCGTGATTTGTGGCTCTCTTTGCTTTGTGATGACGTGTAATGTAAACGATCGATTGATCATACACATATATGCCTCTCGGATGAAGCTCGCTGTTGCAGCACAATAGAGTGAGCACTTCGGTGCAGCGCGGCAGCTGCCCGCCTGCGCAGAACATGCCGCCTAGGATAGCGCTAAGAAATGCCTGATCTTTTTTGAAGTACTGAAAGACAGCATTCCAGTCCCAGCCACTGCCGCGAAAGAGCCCATTGCGATGGGCTCTGCTTGCTCGATGGACGAGCTCGAGGTAGGCCGTATCTAGCTTATTTCTGGGATGGAGGACAAAGGAGAAGCCCTCTTTGTTGTTGGTCATGTCGTCGGTAATATTTGCTAAATCTATAGCTGGGTCCCAGGCGAACATCATTTCGTTATATAACATGGCTGCCTCCTTGATGAAATGCTCGGGCAATCGCCGGAACTGGCTCATTGAGACCGAAATCTCGTCTCCGAGTGAGACTACCTGCCCATTGTCACTCCAGCGGAGGAGATGGGGCGGTGTATCTGTCCGAGCTATGACCTGGCCGTAATTTCGCAGACTTAGAAGCTCTTCCATGGGGGATTGTGACTCCATCACCATATACTGTCTCCGAATCGACTGTAGCCTCTCGAGCTGGCCTACTCGCGGTCGTCGTTCAATGTCAAGAGTGGGATATGCATGTAGAGGTAGGGCGTATTCGAGAAAGACTAGGCGGAGGATGTAGATGAGCCCAGAGAGATTGGATGTATAGGACCTAGCTGGTAGGAAAGCACTACCACCCGGCGATGACGAGAAGCCTAGGATGCCACTGAAATATACCAGCGCGGTCGTCTGTGGTTGACCATTGACACTGGCTGGGTGGCAAGTGCCAGGGTTAGACCAAATAGTAGCTCGACAAGTTCTTCAGGAGACCCTGGGGCGGCACCTGCCCCAACCTCTATATCATACTGGTCATCATCTGTTATTTCACCTAGGCCTTTTAACCACGTAGTGAACCCCCTGTCCTCCTCTTGCTGATTAGCACCTCCCCCACCCTCTTCACTGTGATCCTCTGCATTATCTTCTTCTTCTTTCTCTCCCATATCATCTTCTTCGCTATCCTCCTCCTCCTCCTCTTCATTATTATCACCAACATCCCCATTTGCACTCTGGCTGCAGTCCCCACGTCCTGCTACAGCTGCTTGAGCATGAGCAGCCGGGTGCTTATATCTCCCTGCGAGCTCTTCTAGGGCGGCCAAGTCCGTAAAGGCCCCGTGATTCCAGATAGCATTCAGGAACTGCAACTGCTTTCTATTCAGGGCTAGGCCCGTAACCTGCAGGCGCTTATCATGAGGCAGCCGATAAATGCGTAAGATCATCGCCAGACACCGTTTGAGCAAGAGCCGATACTTGGTTGACGATGTTGGCTGTACAAGAGTGAAAGGTTTGCTGTAGATTGATGATGCCTGCGTACTTCGGAGCCAGCAGAGCATGTGTCGGCTTGTCCTCCTCGCTGTCTCCTCGCAACGTCTCATCATCACGTCTACCAGACAAACGAGGCAGACAATCCTATCCTCATCCTCACCCGGGCTGACGAGGTCTTCATCGAGGCCGTATTGTTGGCCGTGTCCGATGTAATATTCCCGTCCACCCGGAGATGTAAAGGTGCGCGTTAGGGCTGCAAGCACTTCGTGGCGGCCTTTACTGCTATACGTTCGGTCCCAGCCGGTTCGATCTAGCCAAGGCGTCTGCAATGGAAATGCCGTCATCACACCGGGGGGCTGTTCTCGGCTGAACTCGCGTGTCAGTACGCCATGCAGGTGGGCCTGCACCGCAGGGCTATCTATCTGCCGGACCATACTTCCACCTCGCTTAATGATCCAGTATTTCCGTGTTGACCCAGTGGTCCATGTCTGCAGATAGACATACTCGAACTGCTGGTCAAGATCGCGACGGCGACGGGGTCGGGCAGACCTGGCTCCAGAGTCACAGCAATCATCCGGCGGGCTAGACTGGTGGCGTCGCGTCGACTGGATATTAATAGTGCGAAATTGGCAGTTGATGCAGGCGAAGCCTTTATAGACTCGCAGCTTGTCGTGCTCAGCCGATCCGTCAGCTCGGGGCGATGCATCATCAGGTTCTAAGGGTGCAGGGGATAAAGATTTCAGAAGTTAATTTAACCCTTTTCTAGCTTCTATGGAGATGTTGTGCTTATCGCGTAGATGTGTTGTTACGCGTGATGGGCCATTGGATAATGCGAATTTGCAGGTCTCTCTGGTGCAGATTAGGAGACGGGCGCTGGTATCAAAGAAGAGCTGTAGATTATCGAGAAGGGTATTATTAGCCATTATATAAGTAATTTTAGTACCTTAGGAATGCACTGGATCCTGTTGCCTTGATACTGTTGTAATGGATGATGCTTTGCAAAAAGGGGTCTAACGGGAAGTGCTCGAGATGTCATGCGTGCACGGACTAACGTTAGTATTTTGGTAATTTAACGAAATACGCGGACATGACGCGTGCACGGATAACCCAGCAACGTGCACGGGCCAGATTTGTTGTATTTCGTCGAATTACCACCACGACTGCGTACAGTAGGGTGGCGTGCATCAGGAACAGGGAGTAACATCCGGATTTGTAGGATCGAATGAAACTAGGTCTGTCCATAATAGGCGCAAAGGGATCGACAAAGTCAAAGTGGGCTCGGAGAATTGCTTCACTAAATGCCGTTAGTTAGTGGGCAATGCTACCAGGTAACTAATGGAACTTGCAGGCAGTGTTGAGGAGGTAGATCAAAGACCCCTTTGCCCGCGAGGAAGGCCCGATCGATAGGATCGAGCTGTTGGGATATTATGGTTGAGTATCCAAGCGGGGTGCTGGAGCTTGCTGGATTCGGGCTCTCCTGAAGGAGGCTGTTGGATTGGTTGCGGCTTATTGTCCCATTCATGTCTGCTTGTTCCAGAATATTAACGTAGGTCAAGCTGGTCTGGTACTTTGTTAGATCTCGGCAATTGTCTGAGTTGTGGGTGAAGGGACACGGCTGTGCGATAGTTGTCGATTCGGGAGAGCTATCACCAGGTACGGCACCGTGAGACGTTGATCCCTGACCAGCTACTGGTTAGCGGAAGTATGGGATGGCAGAAGGACGGCAGTATCATGATTGCGTCTCAATTGTTTGTATTGCTCACCTTGTCACTCTCTGGTAGAGTTGGTTGAATACTTGGCGGAGAAGGCCGGACCCCAGTCCTATTTTTTTGCCCTGTGTTCCTATCATAAATCAGCGAGCGTCTCTTAGCGGATCACGAGGCTGGCCAACATTTCTCGGCGTTTTCTTGTTGGAAGAATACACCTGTCTTCCCACGACTTGCGAACACAGTTACTGCAAGGCAATCCCCGAAGAGGAGCATCGCACCTGATCTTGTGGTCGCGGCAGGGAATGCACGACTTGCTTGTCTTGGCTGACTTTTGTCCTTCCATTTTCTGGCTCGGATATTGGGACATTCCCGAGCAATTGATCGAGGTAAGATGAAGGACAGAGGTGGGAGGCCGGGACAGAAGTCAGATAGAAGTTCTCGGGATTGCAGACTAGTCTCGGGGTTGCAGACTAGTCTCGGGGTTGCAGACTAGTCTCGGGGTTGCAGACTAGTCTCGGGGTTGCAGACTAGTCTCGGGATTTTGACTCCAGGTTAATAATGAGTTATGATTGGTCATCGAAATGCCGGGTCTACTACTCCAGACTAACTTAGATCGAATTATGCCTCCAAGTGGCGGAGATTTGGTCGGGGGTTCGTGTTGAACAGGTGCTGAGGTCGCACATGCAAGCAGGGATACTTTAAGATTACATCCGAAATGGTAAAACCCCTAAGGGGTAGAATTCAACACAACACAACATGAATTTACCAAACTGGATCAATGGGCCGAATACACGTAATATCTGACAGTTACAATGCTGAGACAGGTCTCCAGCCGGTAGCTCGGTTTTCTAGTTAGCCGGCCTTAACTTCACTAGTATTCAACAAGAGTTCTTTTTTAAGTGAAAGTGGAATGCGGGGTAGATACGGGATTATCATCCAATAGCATCGCGAAACGTCCACTTTCAGTGAAAGTGGGAGGATCGATAATGATGTAGAATGGACCTGATACGCGGGGTAATTGGTACAGTAGACTAGGTATGGCTGACTGACATTCTAGTTGACTGTGTCTAAATTCAAGCTTCATGACATTGCGATACAAATGGCAAATTTATATTGATCCAATGACTGTTTCTTGTGCGTCTGCCTAGTTCAGGTGCCCCGGAGGAAAGATTTACCGCCTACCGACAGTGGCGGCTGATGCATTGCTGCCTAATATGAGATAAGAAGCCGAGGTCATCACGCACAGCTACGTGCATCCATCTTTCATTCAAGCTACAAAGTAACGTGCATATGATCTCTTATATTTCCCAATTCTCCTTTTTACCCGTTCTTTCACTTCAAACTTCCAGTCTCAAACAAACTATGTCTCAATCAGAGGGCATGTCTCCACTCGAAACAGGTGCTGAAAGCCCTTCTACCCTGGGCAGTTCAAGCGACTATGTTCCATGTGCTGCTCATACAAGGCTTATACAGACAGGAAACCGCCTCAAATTTTCTGAACTTGAGTCTTCGGTGAATTCTTGTCGTTTATGCTGTCTCTATAAAGATATTATTTCTCATCTGATAAAAGGACATCTTCCCAGCCTGATACAGCCATATTCCCGCGCCGATGCAGAGGAAAAAGTACTTCTCGAAAGTCTGACTATATTTGACGACTCAGAGTACTACCCAGACATTCTCCACGGGTTCACACTTTGTATAACTGACCAGCAATATTCCGTTCACATCTTCAGGGGCGAGAATGCCGAACCAGACGATGATTTCACGGTCGAGGGGTTCTATTTCCCCAGTAGCTGTCGTATTGGACGGCAAACAAACTCTTCGACAACCTTCAGACATGCTCATGAGTTGCTTTCCAACTGTCTCACGAACCACGCCTGTCCGAAGTCGAGCCCTGGGGCTGTCTCACTACCTAAAAGGCTGCTCGAGGTTCGAGGATCCGGGGATGATCCCATTCGGCTCATAGAAACTCGAGGGAGCGAGCACCCCTACGTTTGTCTGAGCCATTGCTGGGGTGATCCCAGCCACAAACAGTTCAAAACAACAACGCGGACAGTCCAAGGCTACATGGACAAAATCAGATGGCATGATCTCCCCGCTACGTTCCAGGATGCTGTGACAGTTTGTCGTTCGATGGAGGTCCAATATTTGTGGATTGATAGCTTGTGCATCCTGCAAAATTTTGAAGGTATTGCAACTGATGAACTCGAGGCAACAGTGCAAGACTTTGCTCAAGAGAACTCGTCGATGGCTAGGACGTACCAAAACTCACATTTTACCATCTCCGCCGACCTTTCCACCGACATGAACAGCGGCATATTCTCCAAGCTTCCTATTGACGATTATGAGATCAAAGTCACCACCGATGACGGTAACAGCGCATCTTTGTATATCAGGCAGATAATCGACCATAAGGAAGACAAGACACCATGTCTGGATACACGTGGCTGGACTCTTCAAGAACTTATCTTACCCCCACGTGTTCTACACTTTGGAGAATTCGATATCCAGTGGAGGTGCAAATCATACCTCACGTGCGAGTGCGGGCAATTAGATCGAGAGCGACACGAGTCGTTCCCCTGGCACCGGTTTCATGAGATTGAATTCGCAACTAAACCCATCCGAGGCGACCCGGAAGGCGTCGTCGGGTGGTGGGAGACTGTGGTTCGTCACTACACCAGCCGCAAATTGACCAATCCCAGTGATAAGCTGCCGGCACTCTCGGGCCTAGCCCAATTTCGCAAGAGAGTTAGGGGTGGTGTGTATTTAGCAGGCCTTTGGCAAGATTCGCTCTCTCACGATCTTTGCTGGTATCATCTCCCCGACCCCAGCTATGAGACACCGGGCCTTGGCCGCAGGCCTGCATGCTATCGTGCACCATCATGGTCCTGGGCATCGCTCGATACCGACGTGTGCTGTCGCTGGTGGTGTTTTCACCCCCCTGGACTTTTTCCCATGACCCCTGAAATCGACCAGAACCAACCTTGCGTCATCCTCGAATCAACGTGTGAGCCTAAGACAGCTGATCCAACGGGCGAGGTCCGGAGCGGCTTTTTAGAAATGGAGGTGACATTGATACCAGGTGAAATCTGTCCAAATTTTGACCGAAAGGGTATGTGGGAAATTCATAAATTTGAGGCTTCAATAGATTGGGGCGAGTTTATGCCTGATTGCGAGCTTGAGCATGATGGCCTGGCCTTGGGAGATCGAGTTTTCTGCGCACCGCTTCGCCATTGGGTACTTTCCGATGCCGTGAGATATGGTTGTCTAATACTAAAACTATTGGACACGGATTTATACCGGCGAGTTGGGTTCTGTACCTTGACACAGAAGAAAATGGTCCTTGATCCTGAGCGATACAAAACCTCGCAAAATTCCCCAGTATCCGATGTCGATGATTATTTGTTATCTCATAGTGCCAGGGTACGGATTCGGATTATTTGAAATGAGAATAAACCTTAACTTTCAAGTTCTGTTAACAGAGAGGCGGTGTTAGTAAAGAGGCAGCAAAAGACGTTAAACCATTGTTGCGACGATAAAAGTTAGTCTTCATTGTCTCACGGTCGTCCATGCGTTCCCAATTTCCAGTAGCATCAGAAAATTCGGTATATTCACGCAATTAGTCGGCAGAGGTAGCTGTTACTCAACGCTGAACGAGACGCATCGGCCAATGGCGTAAGAGATAGTTTGAGAACATTATCACACTAGCCAAACTCATAGATCACAATTTCTCTCTCTCAGCGTTCAGGTTGAAAACAAGAAAGTTTAGTTGGACATGAGGTCTGATTAGTCCTGAGCCTATGTAGTACGGGCTTTGAATACAAAAGGCGAACTTCACGTCGTTGCACGAGTAAGCATGTAGCCGGCGATGGGAGTGTTACCAGACAAGTGGCTAGTATGTAATGCTCATAGACTATTTATGCAATTTCTAAAAAGCCTCAATTATTATATCTCATTCAAGTGAAAAGATCAAAGACCATTTATCGCAACATCACTCATATCTCATCGTCTTGTCTTCTCAGAACAGATAGACGTCTACCTCTCAACCACAGCATCCTTCTCCATAGTCGTCGCAGCTCGAAACTCCTCAATACCCTACCTTATCCTAATCAAATAAATCTCAGCCCGTAACTTAATAAGATAATGTTTATAAAACTCCTTCTCAGCCCCCTTAAGTATATATCTAGGCAATCTAAAAATCGCAGCGCTAATATTATATATGAACCCTATGGCCCCTTCTATCAAACCCCTTCTAAATCCCTTTGCTTATTTCTCCCTGGCACCTTTATACGGTTTGGTTACGATACCTATGAATATATCGTAAAAGCCGAGTCTGAATTCCTTCCCGGCTGTTCGGAGACCACTTCCTAGACCGGTGATTTTATCTCGTCTTCTGACCTCGAAGGAAAACCAATATAAAGGATAATTGTGAAAACCGTTCGCGATAACGTACTTGATAAGTGAGTGTGCCATCCAAGTGAGTGTGCCACTTTTCCTCAACCTTACTAACATAAACCGAAATAAAAACACAACAAATCAATTAATCAATTGAAACTACTCACTATACTCTTGCCCAGATAACTCCGGAACTACCTGACAGGTCCTCGCATTATGCCCGGCCTTGCCGCATACACCACATCGCCGAACGCCCGGCCCAACCGACCTTCCTCGACCACCACTTTTCGACGATTCTGCAACCACCTGCGCATCAACATCCATCTGATCAATTGCTTGCCTTGCTTCCTCTACTGTTATGCGTTAAAACTATTTGTTTATTTATAACGTACGTGATAAGCGAGTGTTACAAACAAGCGAGTGTTACAAAAACCTTAACCCTTTAAGATAAAAATCGCCATAAAAACACAACAAATTATTCAACCAATTAAAACTAATCGCTATACTCTTCCCCAGACATAACGACAACTATCTGACATGTTCTTGTATTATGACCTGTTTTGCCGCATGTTCCNAATTAAAACTAATCGCTATACTCTTCCCCAGACATAACGACAACTATCTGACATGTTCTTGTATTATGACCTGTTTTGCCGCATGTTCCGCAACGCCTTTCCTTCACTCGTACCGGCCCTCCTTGACCACCACTTCTCGACGATTCGGCCACCCCCTGCGCATCAACATCCTTCTGGCCAATTGCTTTCCTACCTTCCTCTAGAGTCATCGCCCCTCTTTTCTGTAGCCGGGTTCTTTTTGCCCTGCGGCGCCGGCTTAGTATTTCATTTGCCTGTCGAACGTCTTGGAGCTCAGCCCTTAATAAAGCAACCTCATGCATATTTCCCCTTACTGCCTTAGTAAGAGACTTTATAGCTATAATAATTGACTCTGGAGAGCTACTTTGATGCCTTCTGATTCGTCTCTCAAGGTATTCAGACTGAGACCCGGCCTCAAGTACTGTCTTTGGGGTCCTTGAAGCCCAAGGGGTCGAGGGCCCGGCCTCCTCCTCAACCGGCGTTGGGGTCCGTAACTGCACATCAAGCTTTAAGACCACACTTTCTGGGTCAAGAGGGACAAGCCCGGCCCCTCTGAAAGATGACCTGATGTTTTGTTCCGTCATGGTAGCCTGGTAAGCGGCATAAAAGCCCGGGAAGAACTCAGGCTTTGAAACGTGGGTTATAGAGCATCTGATCAGATGCTCTATTTCTCGACTATAAGCCTTCTTTAGCAGGCTAAAGTACCCAACGTCAAGAGGCTGAAGTAAGTGAGATGAATGAGGCGGCATACAGAGCGTAATAATCTGGTTCTCCTCACAATATCTCTCAAAGTCGACGGAGTGGTGGCTTTCGTGCCCATCGAGGATCAATAGACGAAAGCGACCAACTGATCGCTTGGTTGTACACCGATCAAAGTGCTTTAGCCACTCAAAGCCTATCTCATTATCGGTCCAGCCATTTTGGGAGGTTGCAATAGCCCAATCGCCCGGGAGGTTGCTATCTCGGTACCAGTTGGCGAGGTGATATTGGCCTGCACCTATGATAAACGGCTGGACTGCCCAGCCTTCCGCATTAATCGCCTGAATCACCGTAATCCATTCCCGGTTTCCAGGCTGCACTGACTTTGGTCGTCCACGCCTTTCTGAGCCTGTAACAACCATTCCACTTGCAATCATGCCCATAAGGAAGCCAGTCTCATCAAAGTTATAGATATCATCTGATCGGATGCCATACTTCGCAATTACGTTCGCTACAAGCCTAAACCAATCGCGAGTAACAGTTGGATCTTCGCACTTGGCACTCTGGTAGTCATATTTACGAAAAAAACGCGTTTTTAGCTCGTGGTGTCGCGTAATGAAGTTATGAGCCCAGCGCTTGCCGACAGGTAGCGCATCGCGGTCAGCAAGCAGTCGGTTGGCCATTTCTTCAACGGCACGCAGTCGGGGAGGAAATCCTCGCGAATCTAGGTTGAGAATAAACTGAACTATAATCTGTTCCTCTAGATCAGATAGTCGGCGTGACTTTGGGATAGTATCGCGTTGAGACTGGATGCCTTGCTGCCGGCGACCTAAGGTCATGCGATTGACCTTATATATATCTGCAGCGCGTCGGCAGCTTAGTTTAGGGTTATTTTGAAGCGCCTGAAGTGCAAGAAGCATCCTAGCCTCGTAATTTGGGTCTGACATGCTTGGTTGTTGATAAATCGATTGATCAATTGAAAGTTAGGTGTAAGAGGGAAAAGTGGCACACTCACTTGGATGGCACACTCACTTATCAAGCACGTTATCTTTATATTTTTTATATTTTTTATATTTCTTCTTATTTTTTATTTACTTTATATTTCACAAATTTTATTCTTTTACAAATTTTGTTTCTTGTATGTTTTATTTTTTATTTATCTCCTCTTTTATTTATTTTCCATTTTTCACAACTTTTTTTTCTTTTACTTTATTTTTTATTCTATAAATATGTCGTTCTTTCTTTATCTTACTATAACATGCTTTTCTATCTTTTTATATATGTGACGGGTGGAGTCCAACTATGTTAAACTAAGCCGTGCTAGGTTTATTGTTGGCAGATTGCGT
>WEXE01000927.1:0-12221 GCA_011035825.1 Fusarium cf. hostae | reverse complement strand
AATCATATATTGAAGACCCATCCCGCGCAAAAGCCGTTACAGAGGTCGTCATTGACACAACGCCCTGGATCTATGCCTCCACGTCGAAAATACCGCCGAAAAGAAACGACCCCGGGCTACGGATGATATGAAAGTAATGCGAGAAGCGGCGGATAATAGGAGAAACCGAGCATTCCGTCTACCGCCATGGGCAAATGAGGCCCTTTCCGAAGAGAAAAACCGAACATTACCTGCAATGGGCACTCGAGAAGGGCAGTTTGGCTTCAGGGATGATACGCCTGGCCTCTGACATGAGAGATCTTACAAATATTGTCCTTTCTTGATTGAGGATTGGAGTTCATGGGATCATGCAGATGGGAATGATGACAGTACGGTGGGGATGCATACGGGAAGATATTTTCTATGGCGTTTACGGCATGGCATAGCATTGAGCCAGATGATACCCTTTTTGAGGATGCGTTAATATGTACATTTGGTTTTCAGAGAGGCAGATGGGTTTCCATTGTCAACCCCACATTTAGTCCCTACCAATAATAAACTTTATGCAGCAATCCGTGGATCCTGAAGTTGGAAACCAGATGATTTGCATCGACTACCTAGGTAGATAGATATGTATTTTACAAGCATTTATTTCCCCTGCCAAGTTTGAACACATCGATATATTCTGTTGAGGTTGCTTCAAGAGTCCCGACCGACTCGATTCGACATATCAGAATCGCCGTCCGAACAGTTCGGTGAAGCAGTAATTATAAGGTCTTGATCACTTAACAACAGATTCACAACATATTTTCATCCGTAAAGAAGAATTCTCTTTTTATTAACGTTAGAAAGAATTATAGTCTACGATAGACTTCGGCAATCATGACCCAATATGTTTAACAAGGAAAGTCTCGTTTTAGTGTGTTTAATGAGTCCGTGTAAAACCACCGGTTTCGGGGATAGACGAAAATGTCTTAGCATAGTTTTCCATCACTCTACATCCATGATCATACTCGGGAGGAAGAGCAGTGGGTACTGCGATGCATCGTACGAGACGTTTAGTACAAGGCCGAGAGTGTTTAATTTCAGACTCGGGGACCTGGGCTGACATCCAATTCTTAATTTGAGCGGTACAAAGTATCATGTCTGGCAACGTTGCGGTATGTTGATTCAATGTTAGGTTAGAGCATTCGGAACCTTTTTGTTATCTTCTTTCTTCGGAATGATGGAAGTATTCCAGCTGATGAATCTCGTCATGTCCGCCTTTCAATGACAATGCAACCATAGCCAACCAATAACCAGGAAGGAATGGACAGATCTAGCCCTTGCTGGGATTTAGAGTGAAAAAAAAGACGAACCAATTACGAGCGAGGTATTTCGTTACGGCTGTCCCTGAGTTTGACTCGGGCGCTGTATTCCCTGTACGTACCAGCATCAGATGTCGGTATGTGCGGGCTTTCACCTTTGAGGCTGCGGGCCGCTGTAGGCCGCAGTTTATTTTCTTCACAAATGGTGAAAAATACTTTCGGTGAGAATAGAGGCGCATGTAATGCAGATACCTACCTTACCTACTAATGTAGAGACGTTGATACAGGTAAAGTACCTTAAATCTTGGTATTCATATAACCTTAGTAGAGTGGCTCAAACCATTCACGTGTCAGACTAACCTGCATACGTAGTGATAGTTAACTCACCTAGACCAGTCGGCATCCCCTCGAGAAAGCTGACCTATGCAGATGGAAATGCCCTGCATCGGCAGAAGAATGCACAGTTTACTTGCCCGAATAGGGAAACTTGCGCGGAGTTGAACTCATCGGACGCTTGTCAGAGGTGGAGAGAACGAAGAAAAAGGACGGAACCGAAACGGAAGCATTCAGTGGGTCAATGACCGACCGTTCTTGCCGAACCACCACCGACTTATTATTGATTCCAATCCTACCTCAGTCACACTCACTACATAGCCTAGGTAGTTTCCGCCGCTATATTTTCCACCGTCTTCTTCCTTCTTTTCTCTCCTCACATTTCGACACCGCCAACCTCATTTTTCTCTAGTTGTTAAAGGCCCAATTGCTTGTGATTTGTCTCACTTGTTCGCTCTCACGGCTGATTGTAAGCCCTTGTTCGCTTTTTCGCACGTCTGGCATATTTGCCCCTCCACGTTCGAAAACACCACGTTTTGCCCCTCCGATTCACTTGACGAAGGCATTGCCCTCTCAATTCAACGAATACTATCGAATACACGCAACAATGGATGCTGTCCTTCGTCAGTCCAAGGCTATGTGCCCTTTCATGAAGACGGCCACGCCTGCCACTCTGCGCGCCTTGTCCACCTCGACTCGTGCCCTTCCGGCTCCCGCCTCCCCATGCGGCGGCACCATGTCCAAGCTTCAGTTGCTTGGCCAGCGATGCCCTGTCATGGGAAAGGCTATGGCCGTTCAGACCGCCAAGAGCCGCGCTGCTGGCTCTGTTCGTGCTTTCTCTGGCCACTCCAAAACTGGCAAGGCCAAGATTCACACCACCCGCAACAAGGAGGCTCGCGCTGTCGACCGCCCGCTCTTTGACGGCCGTGACAATGGTACGTAGTCTCCCAAGCCAGAACTTTGATCATCTCGTCTGTTCATATCCTGACTCTTGCATCTTAGCTCCCGCACCCCCTGGTGTTCATGCAAACCGAAAGCCTACTTCTGCTTCTCCGACCGCTGCTGCTGCCGCCGCTGGCTTCCACTCCCCTGGTAAATTCGATTATGAAGGATTCTACAATGCTGAGCTCGAGAAGAAGCACAAGGACAAATCATACCGCTATTTCAACAACATCAACCGCTTGGCCAAAGAGTTTCCCCGTGCGCATATGTCTGACAAGGAGGATCGAGTAACTGTATGGTGCGCCAACGATTACCTAGGTATGGGCCGCAACCCTCATGTCCTCAGAAAGATGCACGAAACACTGGAGGAGTATGGTGCTGGCGCCGGCGGAACTCGAAATATCTCTGGCCACAACAGACACGCCGTTGAGCTTGAGGGTACCTTAGCAAAGCTGCACGCTAAAGAGGGCGCCCTTGTCTTCAGTTCCTGCTATGTTGCCAATGATGCAACTCTCGCCACGCTCGGCAGCAAGATGCCTGAGTGTGTCATTCTCTCCGACAGCCTGAACCACGCCTCTATGATTCAGGGTATTCGCCATTCCGGCACCAAAAAGATCGTTTTCAAGCATAACGATGTGCAAGATCTCGAGGCTAAGCTGGCATCACTTCCTTTGCATGTGCCCAAGATCATCGCCTTCGAGTCAGTCTATAGTATGTGCGGCTCTATTGGTCCTATCGAGGAGATCTGCGATCTTGCCGATAAGTATGGTGCCATCACTTTTCTCGACGAAGTCCATGCCGTCGGTATGTACGGACCCCACGGTGCTGGTGTCGCTGAGCACCTTGACTGGGAGGCACACGCCAACGGTGCCCCTCGCGGAACCATCATGGACCGAATCGACATTATTACTGGCACTCTGGGCAAGGCTTATGGTTGCGTTGGTGGCTACATTGCTGGTAGCGCCAAGTTCATTGATATGATCCGATCATTGGCTCCTGGCTTCATTTTCACTACTTCTCTTCCCCCTGCCACAATGGCCGGTGCTCAGGCTTCGATTGAGTACCAGATGGACTTCGATGGTGATCGACGACTCCAGCAGCTGCACACTCGCGCCGTCAAGGAAGCTATGAACGCTCGAGACATTCCCGTCATTCCTAACCCTTCTCACATTGTGCCTATCCTTGTCGGCAACGCTGAGACTGCAAAGGCAGCTTCCGATATGCTTCTTAATGACTACGGAATCTACGTCCAGGCTATCAATTACCCTACGGTTCCTGTTGGCCAGGAGCGTCTCCGCGTTACCCCGACTCCTGGACACATCAAGGAGTACCGCGACCAGCTCGTTGAGGCTATTGATGAGATCTGGACTCGTCTCGACATCAAGCGAACTTCCGATTGGGCTGCTGAGGGTGGCTTCATTGGTGTTGGCGAGCAGGACAATGTTCAGGAGCCCCTATGGACCGATAAGCAGCTCAACATCGAGCAAGCCACCAAGGAGATTAAAGCTACCGGTCAAGCTGTCAACGGCGTTACCGAAGCCCTTCTTGAACTTGAGATCAAGCAGACTTCTCAGGTTGCTACTGCTGCTTAAGCGACGGGCACGCTTAGGAACACAAGCACACTGACATCATCCACCGATGATGAGCAGCACTCAAATTCACTTCTATACAGATAACAGTTGTTTTGAGATATCTATTACCATTTATGCTGTCTTTTGGACATGCCAATTGAAATATTCCCCATTACTATCTTAGGATGTATGGAGTAACCACATACCATTGTTTTCCAAACATTTGTGATTTTTTTTTATGAATTGTGATTATCATGACTACACAGCTATGACGGATATTTTATGTTAAAACAAGTCATGATATGACGGCGTTATTCTTGATATCCATACGCGGAAGAATGTTACACCGAAGCCTCTAAATTGGTTGGCGGGGGTTAGAATGATGGGAATGGTGGCGCCGTGCCCGTTGAGGCGGAGGCCCGGTGAGATTTCGAGGTCCGTCTCCGTCTTGGTGACGGGATCCCTGCATCCTGACAGCCTTAGACCAGTCAAACGACAGCCAAAACGACAGGGGTCTAGGGAATATCGTTCAGTGTCTGGGATATCGACGCCGTTTTCAACTCCGTCTCCTTTTTGCAAACCGCTTTTCTCTGCTTTTGCTAGACTAACAAGAATCAGATAACTCAGTAATGACAAAATGAGCCCCAATTCTGCTCAGGCTAAGAACAAGGGACCCAAGGCCTGTACAACATGCGCTAAAGCTAAGGCAAGGTGTGTCCCTGGACCTCTAGGGAGCCTCAAATGCGACAGGTAAGCTACGATAATTGGTTCTTTTGGGGATGGTGTTGTTGATGGCTTGTGTTGGTTGCTTTTGTCCCAAACTCGTCTCTTCGAGTGCATATACACATGTAAGTTTGTGGTTAGGTACAGCAGCTGACATCAGAGTCTCAACTTTCAAGGTGCCATCGATTAGACAAACCATGTGTTAACCAAACTCCGGCTCCGGCCCGGCCCCGTAGAAGCCCAAAGCTATCTAAGATAGCTGCTTTAGAGAAACGCCTTGAAGAGCTGTCCTCGCACGTAAGGCGTGAGTCTTCAGAAGAGGAGGACTCCTCGCCTCCACCTTTAGCGAGTGAGAAACGCTCAGAGCTGTTAACAAAATCCGATGCCTGGGGTTTCAATCACTTGTTTCCCTTGAAGCCGGGGATTGAAAGCACCCCCGGTCATCCTCCGCCATCAGCTCCGGACAAGACACGGCCATGGGACTCCTGGTGGCCCACGCCCCGTGAAGCGGAGCTACTTCTCAACGGCTATAGGACAATCCACTCATGTCTATTCCCGTTTGTGTGTGTTCCTGGGCATATGACAGCCCTGGAGCTGCGTGAACATCGTCCATTCCTGTGGAAGGCTGTCATGATGGTAGGGTTGTTTCTCGATGGAGCTAGACAAGTCAAGCTTGGTCAAGAGCTCTTAGCTGAGATTGGACGAACAGCTGTTGTGGATGGCCTGAACAGTCTTGATCTACTCCAGAGCTTGCAAATGCTGGTGGCATGGTATGTATCGACATGGTGACCGTCTTGTTGGCACACCCCTGACTTGTCGCAGGTTTCACTATGCGCTGAAGGGCTCTCAAGTGACGAATCTTTTGTTCCTTGCTAGAGCTATATGCGTCAATTTGAGGTTCACGGAAGATACGAGTCTCCAAGGAGAAGAATTCGATCGCAATCTTGATCATATGAGAGTTTACGCTGGCACTTATTACCTTAACACTTTGTAAGAACTGCCGCCCTCATTCGGGGGTTTGCTGACTTTGATATAGAGTGTTCACAGCGAACAAGCGGCCTGATGTCCTCATGAATACCAGTCACCTGGAAATGTGCTGCAGAGTTCTGGAGAGAACTATGCAGCACCCCTCTGATGAGTACTTGATCAAGCTGGTGCGCATTCAGCAGCTGGCACAATCCATATCTGTCACCATGTCAGCGGACAACCTAAGTCAGACCGCCAGCAAACTACCGTTGACAATGTTAGTGCAATCGTTTGAAGAACAGTTGCAGCTGTACAAAGACAATCTTGGCCCGCGGTTAGCTGATAACGGTATGTGCAAATTCTATCACCCCATACGGATCGTCTAGCGCTCACGGTGACTTAGATAATCTCAAGACCCATGTCAACGTAGCCGAGGTGCTCCTATATGAGATCGCCGTCTCGGACCAACACTCTGCAGCATCCTATCTTCCTCTAACTGACCGACTTCAACTTCTCTGGGCTTGTGTTCGATCTCTAAAGACTTTTTTCGATATCCGGTTCGATCATCGAGAGATGGAACGACCACGTTTCCTGTGTATGAGCGCGTCTGAACTTGTGTACACCATCATTGTTGGCATCAAGGTCGTAACCCTTCAGTTACCCGGATGGAACCTCGCCCAGATACACGCAGAGCTTGACATGGTCGAGGTGATGAGCCAGCAAGCTCAAGATCTGGACATCATCGTGGGGCGCCGCAAACACGGCAATATGCTAGGTACACCGACGCCCGGGGGAACGACAGCAGCTACACCAGCACCTCCACCAGATCCTTTTGAAAGGCTTGTGAGGCAGCTCAAATCAGTGAGAGACTTGGTTAAGGCTGAGAGACAGCGTTTGCTCACGGGATCTGGCAACGCTGATCTCGTAGACTTCAGTCAGGACTTCTTGATGGATGATTCAGGAACAGATTTTTGGCAAGCGGCGGCTACAAGAGGTTATAATGTATGGAACATTATTGGCGACCCTGGTGTTTTAAATGAGTCGACTTGACGCGTTGCGGAGTCGGTGAAGAAGGTTGTATCAGCATCTTAGCATTAGGCCGTCGAGTTACTCAGTAAAATTAGCCATGCTCCTTTTCTTTTCCATGATATTAAGGGAGTTTGTTCAAGATAGCAAAAGTTTTCATTGTTGTCTATTCAGAAATTTTCGATGCCTGTCTGACGAACTTTATTCACCTGGAATGACATCGATATCAACTTCAACTGCCTTGACCTTGGCCATATTCAGCCACCGCAGGTCACCCTTGGCAGTCGATTTTCGTATGCCATACAGCTCATCAAGAAATGTCGGCACAAATGAGCCCGGTCCACGGACTTCGTTCCTTTCAGCGGCGAGCTCAGCAGCGAGTCCAAACATGACAGTTGCAGCGACAGCAGCGAGAAGGGGGTCAGCGCCGTATGCAGCAACCATGGCGCTGACTGTTGTACCAAGAGTGCATCCAGTGCCTGTGACTTCGCCAAGGTAAGGATGGCCATTACTTATGGCCAGAGTACGAATTCCGTCACTTGCGAGGTCGATGGCACCTGTGAGGATGACGACGGTACGCCGGCGTAAGGCGATGGAGCGTACAAGGGATGCCTTTTGGGCAAAAGTGAGGGAAGACGTTGAGTCAACGCCCCGTTGCGTAATTGTGGCGCCCGCTACAGTTTGGATCTCGCCCTCGTTTCCCTTGATGATAGTGAAATGCCCAGCATCGAGAAGAGTCTTGACAGCGTTACGACGAACGGTGGTGGCACCAGCGCTAAAATTATGAGTAAAGATGATTCACAAATAGGATTTTGAAGGCTTACCCGACAGGGTCAAGGACAATAGGCCGATCGGCTTCATTATAGGCCTTGATGGCTTGGAGATAGTTCTTAAGTCCATCGGGAGTGACAGTGCCCATATTGACCACGAGAGCACCTCCAAGTTTGGCAAGATCAGCAGCTTCCTCGGCGTAGTTGGCCATTATAGGGCTTGCTCCAACACAAAGAGCCACATTGGCGGCAAAGTTCTGAACAACCTGGCATTCTTGTATGAGAATCTAACATGATCATCACATAGACCGAGCTGTACTCACCAAATTGGTCATATTGTGAGATAGGGGCGTCTTGTCGGCAACGGCCCTGATAACCTCGGGGATTTTGGCAACGATGACTTTACCGAGGAGATCACGAGCTGCGGCAGCTGGCTCGGGGGCAGCGATGAGAGCGCTCACTACAGCGACGCCATCGAGAGACTTGGAGGGTGATCCGGCTGCGGCGAGAACAGGGGCAGTGTTGCTGGCGTTGATACCGCCTATACAAACAGTAGGAACGGCGCCATATCCGGCATCATATAGAGCTGAGAGAATATCACGAACTCCTGAGGGACCGATAATAGATTTCGTGTCCTTTTTGCTAATCTGATGTCAGGGGCTGATGTGAGTCACACGTAATGGTTGTATATCACTCACGTTTGAGTTGAGTAGACAGTTCCGATACCGAGGTAATCAGCACCGGCTTCACAAGCCTTGAGAGCTTCTTCTTTTGAACTCGCGGTTACGCCAATGATTTTGTTGGGGCCTAGAAGCTTTCTTGCTTCTTCATATGCTGTACCACATAATCAGATCATGTCTTGATAGGTAGTGAGAGATATCAACATACCCATATCATCCTGCCCAATGTGCACGCCCTCACAGTCTATTTCAGCGGCAATGTCAACACGATCGTTGATGAGAAGGGGGACATTGTAACGATGGGCAATGGCGTGTAGCTTCTTGGCTGTTTCTACAGCGACTGGGCGCTCACTGTGCTTGTCTCGGTATTGAAGGATGGTGACACCGCCTCGCAAAGAAGCCTCAACTACTTCTTCGAGGCTACGATCGCCAAGAATCTCTGGTGTTGAGTCTGTGACCAAGTAAAGGCCGTAGTTGACTGTGGGCTTGGCCATGGTTGATGGTGATGAAATCGATGGTTGAGCGACTTCGGCGGGGTTAGTGTTTGGTGATTGATGAGATGGGAGCGGAGACTTACATAGAGTTGACTCTCTTGGCTTATGCTTCTATTATTCTTTGCCGACTAGAGGTCTCTTCAAGAAATGGGAAGAGATTTGGAAGGGTGGAGTGAGCGATATTAAAGGTAATGAGGTAAAAGTGTGGTGAGGTGATGGATGAGTTACGATGACATAGGGTAGGGTAATTACACAACTTGAACTCGAGACTTGGCAGCACCTCACTCTGTGTGTGAGCTGGTACTTACCTAGGTATATAAATAACAAAAAGAAATGAAGCCATTGCCTTAAATTTTCTTTTTTCAATAGTTTGAAGTTTGTAACAAGCGACTAAAACCATGCATATATTTTGGATGTTGAGTGTTCTTACAACCTTAGTTTCCACACACAATAAGTACAACAGCTCCTCGAATTTTCAATTCTAAAATCTCGAGATATCTCGGCCAAAAATCCATGTAATCAACCAATAAAAAGGTATCATGAGCTTATTCTTTAAACTCATGCTCTTGGTCAAATACGCCGTCCTCCACAGAATCCACGCCGCTCGACCTTTGAGCTCATCAGCACCCTTCTGATGAATAGCCCGCCAACCTCCAAGATACGCCATTGTACCCCAGTTACGGAAGTGAAACGGTGCAGTTGGAGGCCCCTGAGAAGATGTTCCAGCGTTGAATCTCTTGCCGAGATATGTAGCTTGTTGACTTGCTACTTGTGCTGTGGCGGGAAGTGATTCGCCTTGGATATTGGCGCAGTCACCAATTGCGTAGACGTCGGGGAGTGTCTTTGTGATTTGTTTGCCGTTGGAATCTTGGGTTTCGACCTGGACTCGAAGGTGGGAATCAACAGCGAAACCGCCTGTCTTGCAATTCTTTGCGATCTTTCCCATGCCCTTCACTTCTCGTCCAACTAACCTGCCAACCAGGGGGTTCTGCATGAGACCCGTGCTCCAGACGACAACGCCCGCTGCTACTTCTTCGGATTCTTCCTTGATACGCATGAGAAGAACATCATCGTCTCGTCGAATGCCCTGGAGGTGATGTTCGGTCTTGACTTTGATGCCTGCGCGGCTGAAGATGTTTGTAGCGTATGCGGCCAAGTTGCGATCAAACATAGGGAGGACCTTTGGTGCAATATCGTAGATGGTGATGGCAACATGAGGCATCAGTTCGGGATACAGCTTGGCCAAGTCTTCGTGTATAAGATCGTGAAGCTCAGCTGCGTATTCGATACCTGTAGGGCCGCCACCAACAACTGCAAAGTGAAGTAATCGTTTCCTCTGAGCAGCACTTGTGCTAGGCAGAGCAGCCTGCTCGAACTTCTGCAGCACTTTTAGACGTACTGTTCGAGCATCTGTAGCATCTCTCAGAAAACATGCATGCTCCTTAACACCCTCCACACCAAAAGTCTGACTGTAGCATCCAACAGCTACCACAAGCTTATCATACGGAACCTGGAACTCGAGGCCCTTTAACAGATCCTTGCCCGAGCGGGCTGTGACTCCATCACGCTGGTTAGCTTCAACGGTGATGGTTTTGTTAGCGAAGTCAATATCAGAAGCCCAAGCCTGATGGAACTCTGTAAGATCGAGTTTACGACAGGGTTCGACAGCAGCTCGGAACTCGAGAGTGCCAACGGCGGTTGAGGCGATGAGGGGAGTGAAGACGAAGTGAGAACGAGGAGAGATGAGAATCCGAGAGGCTTGAGAGGGAGATATTGTCTTTGCGAGAGCGTATCCAGCCCAGCCCGAGCCTAGAACGACGATGCGCTCTTTTGGTCCTGAGAGAAAGCTCATGTTAGTTAGAGTGGTAATAGGAGACGAGGCGCTCTGAGGCCAATTCAAGTCTCTTATGGCAAAAAGACAAAAGCACAAGCCAATTGACCCCTTAAAGAAGTTACCGCACTCACCTTGTTGAGTCGCTGTACTGGCCAGTCTCTTGCAAGTCACCAACAAGCGCCGTTCCGCCCCCCTACGCCCCAGAACATGTCCGATCATGGCGTATCTCTTAATTTCGCGTGACCAGAAAACCCGTAGTATCACGGACACAACAGCCAATGAGTTCTTGACGATAAAGATTTGTAAACAGTACAAAGAACAGAATATCTAAACCGTGGGTATGCGGTACCGCAAGTCTCGCCGTGTAAGTGGGTGTTTTGGCAGGGTCGTTTTTCTAGCTGCCTCCACTAGAATAGGAAGAACCGAGATAGAGGGATTATGATAGAGTATTCAACAAATGTTGATTGGGATTTGCTGAATGTATTATGAAAGCCGTAACTAAGCGGGCGTTGGTGCTCTTTAAGTAGCTACTTAGGCTATCTATATCAATTCATCGTCACTATCTTCAGCTACATACGTAGTGTTTTACTCGGTGTCATAGCTAGCCCTGTTTGTACCTGATACCCCTTCCGGGAGATCAACTACAAGGGGTTCCCTGTAGTCGGTACTTGCACCTCGGACCCCCGGTCCTCCCGGTGAGCGCTCCGCCAACGATAATTCACCGGAGCCGTCCCTTTCCTCTTCTCACTCACCTTGAGAGTTTTCCGCTCACGGGCTTGGACTCACGGCCACGGGCTGATCCGTGTCTCCGGAATCTGTGATATCCAGAACCCGGCTGCCCGATACAATAGAATTTCTTCTACCAGCTGACTCACATGCCTTCGACTTACATAGCATGGTCCGAATATACCAACCTATACGAGTTATACACACTCTCACATGTCATAGCATTTCAGCCTCATCGTAATGCTAACAAATCAAGCTTCTCCATTTTACACACATAGTAAACCTCTAACTAACGTTAGTATAACGTGCATGATAAGCGAGTGCTCCAGACAAGCGAGTGCTCCAAAAATCCCTCAATCTACACTATCACTATTCAATCAGATATTACNTTATTCTTGCCCTTCAGGCCCTCCAGAATGACCCAAAATTAAGTCTTCGAAAGGCCGCAGCTATATATCATGTTGATCGCTTTGCCTTATGTCGCCGCCAGCGAGGCATTCTTTCAATACATAATACTCCTATAAAGTCACGGAAACTATCTGATTAGGAAGAGCAGATAATAGTCTAATTTATTTTAGACCTAGATTCGCGAGGATTTCCCTCGAGCCTATCATATGTGGAAGATATCGCGAATTCTCTACTTGCCAACCGCGATGCGCCATGCGTCGGTAAGCGCTGGGCTCATAACTTCGTCAAGCGATAACCAGAGTTAAAGACACGTCTATCTCGGAGGTATGACTATAAGAGAGCTAAATGCGAAGACCTGACTATTATTCGTGGCTGGTTTCGGCTTATAGAGAATACAATCGCGAAATACGGTATCCGATCAGATGATATCTGGAACTTTGATGAGACCGGCTTTATGATGGG
>WEXE01000926.1:0-12274 GCA_011035825.1 Fusarium cf. hostae | reverse complement strand
CGACGTATTGCAACCTGCCACCATGAATAGTTAAGGCTCTTCCAGATAACTTCGTTTGGCTTTATGCCGATGAATCGAGGAGACATTTGAAGGGCGCGGTGGTGTGTGGCGGCTTGAAAAACAACCTGCGCTTCGTACTGAGTATAGAATTCGACGAAAAAAGCAGTATGTTTCTCATATTCACCAGTGCGCCAGTTATTCTGAGCGCCGTGGGCTTGGGGGACGAGGGCCTTGAGCTTTTCTCGGCACCATTGGATGGTGTCGACTTTCTCGCCGATAAGCCCAAAAGGGCCAGTGCGGTGGGTAGGTCGCTTGTCCTCGGGACTGCAGCCGGTAACGAGGTTTCCAGATTCAGGGTCGGATGTGCTGGTGGTTATCTTTTCGGCCCCCTTGTCTCTCTTCGTTTCATACTTGATGCGCTCCTTGTTACACAGTCTGATCCACTCGATTTCTCCTTTCTCAAGCTTCATAACCACCTTGTCACGCTCTTGGATGATCCTGTCTAGCTGCTTGGTGTCGCCAGCGATCCAAATCTTCTTGGCCGAGCCGTTGAACAGGCTACGGATGTGGTCCTCATCGAGACACTCCTTGGGCACACAAGTAAACAAAACAGTGCGGGACGAGATACGCTTAGCATACTGTGGGGTCAGCAGAAAGGCTTGCCGCAGGTTTATGTAGAAAAAGAATTCGCGAATAATGGCGTACATCACGAAGGTATACACGACCCAGGCCGCAAAGCAATGGGCGTACAATCTGTTCCTCTTGGTTGAGTCTTCAATATTTATATTGCTGTAGGAAAGGATCTCAAGTTGCTTCTTCCCATTACCTCCTATGGCATTAAGTAGAAAGAGAACTGGCCATATAACGCAGAGAGTAACAAAGCAGACGGCGCAACAAACACGAAGGAATCTGATAAAAAGGTATGAATCTAGACTTTGACGCCGGAGGGCATAGGCATCCGGTACTTTCCAAAAAGCCCCTATCCAACAGAAGAATCCATTGGGCAACACGGGACTGCGTTCGCTGGGAGATGGTCAGGATTAATGTTCAAGATGCTGATGCCGTCCTGCAACCTACTACTCCCGCAAAGTGCCTGTGCATGTTCGAGGCGCGTAGAAACGCTGATTCGAAGTACGGAGGACGAGGAATATAATAATATAGATTATCGAAGTGGCAAGAACGGGTACCAGAGTGGAAACCATTTCTAAATTATTCTCAGTCATGCTTTACATAATAATCGTAGACCAGATTGCGGAATATCAGCCGCCAATTGGCCTCCTTGACGTAACTCGTAACATACCCAATAGAGACATAGGTTCCGCATTACTTGCTGCGCCCTGGTTAGGGTCAGACAAGCTGTTCTCCAAGAATTTGATGAGATTATCCATCCCAATGCTATCCATGGACATTTGATTCCACGTGGAAAGTTTACAAGCATCCAGAAAGCAAATATCCAGGTACTTATCACTGACACTGCGGTACTTTGTTTCAAAGGTATTAAGCTAGAATCGTCTACTCTATTTTAGAAAAATGCGGAGAAAGGTATATATAGAACCTTTATACTAAAGGGCTTCATGGCTCTACAACACATTGGGATGACTAAGAATAACATTGATATTCTCCCGTATCTTCTAGGTTTTTTTGTCTGTTCATATTTAATCAGGCCTATCAATCCTTGCTCTACAAGCCAACCACTCATCCACGTGTCGAGGATTCAACTAGTGATCTTCTTCTTATTATCTCCTCCGTTTCCTTAAAGGTCGGAATCTTTACCCCATTTTACTTTAGCCAAATCAGCATATTCGAGTTAGTATTGTATAAGTACCTTTTACCTCTCCCTTTTAGACATATCTGAGGTCTCGGGTAAGCCAACTTATCTTATCCTCTTATCTTATCTCAGCAAGTTCGTCAGCAACCTTACCAAGAGCGGGCCTATGTCGCCTTTAGACTAGCCTAATCAGGTTAGATCACTTAGCTCAAGTCAAACTTGATCACCTCAATTCAGCCAATCAAAATTCAATTCAACTCCGATCCCGCCAACTTGGCTCAAAGCTGTTTCGAACGTTGATGGTAATGCGAATCTCTCCAAGTTGCACGGGATGCCTTTCGCCGGGCTTCATCGAGCTATGTGGGGCTTGTTCCACAAATTACACACAATCGTGTAACGCTTAATTCTTACATGCTGGTTTATCTCCGCTATTGTGAACTGACTTAACCTGGACCTGAAGTACGCATGCTTTTGAACTCCATCCAACGAGCCCTCCTCAAGGGGTAGCGACAAAAGTTTGGCACGGTTGGTTCTTGTGAGAGGTGTGAAACACCATGAAAGGTTTGTTACTCTATACAAACAGCAAGTCTCCCACGTAGGCTGTTACTTCATGCTTGATCTTCTCCCATCTTGCATGAATTTTTCGACAATGAGAGTTGCAGTGATCGGCCGCGGTCCGTCGGGCCTCGTAACGCTCAAGTGTTTGGCCAGAGCACATCTGAGCCTGGAATGTGACGCTATAGAAGCTCGGCTCTTTGAGCTCGAAGATAGCATTGGCGGTGCTTTCACTCATCGAGCATACGAGAATGCAGAGGTCCGTACATGTCATATCTTCATGCCTGGAACGTATGAGCAAACTGACAAATGATGGTGCTCTCGATATCTCGTATCCTCGAAACAGCTTACAACGTTTTCTGATTTTCGCTGTTGCGCCGATCGAGACTTTCTCAGCGCGAGTGACTACGTCCAGTACCTGCACGACTACTGCTCGAAATTTCGTTTATGGCCTAACATTGAGCTGGGAGCCGAGGTTCGCAACATACAAGATCGCTCTCCTCAAGGCTACGGGGTTGAATATGTTAAGAAGGGCGGCGAAGTCTTGAGGTGGAGATGTGGTGCCGTCGCGGTCTGCTCAGGCTTGCACCGAGAGCCAAACCTGCCCACCATCCCTGGACTGAACCACGTACCCGAGGTCATGCATTCATCTGAATTCAAGGCCNAATATGTTAAGAAGGGCGGCGAAGTCTTGAGGTGGAGATGTGGTGCCGTCGCGGTCTGCTCAGGCTTGCACCGAGAGCCAAACCTGCCCACCATCCCTGGACTGAACCACGTACCCGAGGTCATGCATTCATCTGAATTCAAGGCCAAAAGCCAATTCGGGATAAATAAGACAGTCATGATAGTTGGGTCCGGCGAAACCGGTGCTGATGTAGCGTATCTCGCCGTGAACTCGCCCACAAAGCAGGTTTTGATGTACCATAAAGATGGGTTCCATTTCGCCCCCAAGGTTGCTCATTCTGCCTACGTGTGAGTAAGGCTTGAGCAGTAATGTTAATAGTTATATAGAGAAACCCTGGGCCGGTATTGCTTCCTATCCTGGGCAGGAAGCCCAACCCTAGCGAACCAGGCATTCCCATTGACGTTAGCCGTGCCAACCCCTTCGACACAACTTACGTACATCAAGCCCTTCGTAACAGCATGATACTCTGGGAGTACTACAACTACTATATCAAGGTACTGCCGTGGGTTTGCTCTGGTACGACGTCGGGAATGGACCAGTGGGTAGGTGAAATCAGCCCTGCTCGTCGTCATCCATCAAAAAGTATGTTCTCACCGAGGTCTTCCTATCATACTGCTCTGCTTCATCCGTTTTTCTTTTTGTTTTCTTTTTTCTCTTCTCTTATTGGTCTTTTCGTCTCACGCTGTTGCAGTCTTCTTTAACAAGTCCATGAAAGTTTGCCCGTACTTAAGCTTGCCTTACCGACCCAAACAGCCCGGCCCATCCCTTTGGCTATACGCCTTGAGATCNTGCTTCATCCGTTTTTCTTCTTATTTTCTTTTTCTCTTCTCTTGTTGGTCTTTTCGTCTCACGCTGTTGCAGTCTTCTTCAACAAGTCCATGAAAGTTTGCCCGTACTTAAGCTTGCCTTACCGACCCAAACAGCCCGGCCCATCCCTTTGGCTATACGCCTTGAGATCTGCTCTAGTGCAGACGCCGATTCCCGACACGCATGGAAAACAGGTAGATCTCGCACCGCTACCAATGAGAATCGATGAGCGTGGTGTGGTTGAATTTGTTGACAATGGGCGACCGGAGTATGAGCGAATCAAACTACAAACCATTCAGCCTGATGTTATTGTCTTATGTACTGGCTACCAGCAGACATTCCCCTTCCTGGACGATAAGCTCCAGGTCAATACCAACCATCTATCGTCCCATGTCCGCGGTATTTGGAGGCGAGAGCAACCCACCGTGGGATTTATTGGCTTTGTTAGGCCATCCCTGGGCGCTATACCACCGCTGGCAGAGATGCAAGCCCAGTTGTGGGTGTTAAATCTAGTTGCACCGCATAAACTACCTGTTCTGAATCCTGGAGATGAAATACACTATAAGCTTCACAGCAAACCTGCCGACAGGGTCACATATGGCGTCGATCACGAGAGTTATGCGTACCAGCTTGCTCTGGATATGGACTCGGCGCCTGGAATCGTGGATATTTGGAGAATCACACGGACGACTCAAGGCTTGACCATGCATTCCATGTGTCGTCTTATCATTATATGGGCTTTCGGAGCTCATATTAACACAAAGTTTAGACTAATAGGGCCATGGGTATGGGACGGTGCTATAGAAGTCCTTGTGAGTGATGAACTTTGGCACACCAATACACGAAGACCATTATTGTTCGGTAAGACTCTGACCACATCGTAACTGCTTCGGGACTAATCAGCTAGGACACCTCCTTGTCTCTATTCTGCCAATCGCAATCTTTGCTCCCCTGAGCATGATGTTCCTGATTTACCACTCCTTATTGAGCTACTGCAGGCCTTTAGTTCAATCGCTTGCGCTTTAGTTTTATAACATGTTGGCGGATGGATCTAGGCTCACTGCAGCTCGCTAGGAGAAACTGACCAGAGTCTGGAAATGGAAAACCTTGAAGGAAACAGTGAGAGAAAAAAAACGAAAGTTTTGTTTTTCCTGACAAGGGGTGTCATTTAGGGGATAGAAGCTATTAACCGAGATAGAGTCAAGTCAAGTGCAGTGACTGGCAAATTAAAAGCTAATGGATCAGCTTTACATCTATGAGAACCTTTGGAGGGTCAAGGGAACTTTATATCAATTCTCCAACATGTACCAAACTCAGGACAGACTGTTCTTGAGGGTCTCCGGCTTCGGTATCATGTCCACTTGCTTGTTCATATGCTTAGCAGGTGATAGTGTTTCGATCGATCTGTGCAAGTGCGTGCGACTATCATCCCGCTTTTCAGATCAATCAACCCTCATAGAGGGGTTGTCAATGAGGAAAAACAGCCACTTCAAAGTTATCAACTAGAGTGAAGAAAGAGCGCATAAGCAGCCTCACCACCTATTACTAAGGCCGCTTGTGGTTATATTGACAAAGCTAAGACTAGCTACCTGGATTAAGACGGTAAGCCAATAGGATACCAAAAGCCACAACTTGGAACGAAAAAAAGAGAAGAAGATATGGTTTTCCAATCCGGACCTCTCTAATGAAGCTCAATGTGATTCAATGTCGCTACCGGTAACCAAACCACCATCCAAAATGTCTCATCTCGCTATCAAATCCTGTTTGACGTGCCGCATTCACTGTAATGGACCTCTAGGTAGTCCATCAAGAACAGACGTACTTATGAGTCAGAAGGTCGACAATCTTCTCGTGGCCCTTTAGTGATGCTAGCTGAAGGGCCGTTGCGTAATCTCCGCCTTGCGTGTTAACGTCAGCCCCCCAATTGAGTAAAATCTGAATAATCTTTTCATAGCCATGAAGAGACGCTAGCTGTAGGGCCGTTGGGAACCACCCGCTTCGCGCCTCGATATTGGCGCCTTTGTCAAGCAGAAGTTGGAGAATCTTCTTATGGCCGTTTGCAGATGCGACCTGCAGGGCTGTTGCGAGCCTTCCACCTTGTGCGTTGACAGAAGCACCGTTGTCGAGTAGAAGCTGAAAAATCCTTTCGTGACCCTCTGCTGATGCGACTTGCAGGGCCGTTGCGAAATTTCCGTCTTGCGCATTAACATGCGCGCCTTTGCGAAGCAGGAGCTCAACTATCTTTGCATGGCCATTAGCTGATGCTTCTTGTAGTGCAGTTGGGAGTCTTCCGCCCTGCGCATTGACGTCGGCACCAGCATCGAGTAGAAGCTGGACAATCCCCTCATGGCCAGATGTGGATGCCGCTTGAAGGGCCGTTCCAACCCTTTCGCTTCGTGCATCTACATTGGCATTCCCACCAAGCAGAAGTGCGAGGGTCTTCTCGTGTCCGTGAAGTGATGCTGTCTGTAAGGCCGTTGCGAGCCATTCGCTTTGCGCATCGACATCGGCACCCTTATCAAGAAGGAGCTGCACAATCTCTGTATATCCTCCTGCTGACGCCCGATGCAATGACTTGCTTAATGTGGCTTGGGATATGCATTCACACTTTGTCTTATGTGCGTTGCACTGCCTCTTCAAGGCACCGAGGGCTTTCCTAGCTTTACCTATCTCTCCTTTCCCCGCAGCCCAAAGTAATGCTGCTGGATTCTTACTTCTGCCATCGTGGTAGTATAGGATATCTTGAGTGATATGGTTGGCTGACCTGCTAGTGCAAGCTAGAGCAGCTTGTTCTTTTGGCCCGAGAAAGGCGGCGACAATAAAATAAAGTTCTAATGGGAGGGCGAGAAGCGACATTTTTTACTCAACGCGGTAATGGATAACTATTTTTTGATGCATGGTTTGAGATACAGCTGGGGCAGTCAATACCATCCACATAAGACAAAGGTCACTTGGCATCCAAACACTTTGCAGCTTTCAAGAACTTATAATCTTGCTCACATGATAAGCCAGTTGAAAGCGATACTGAATTCACAAGGATTCACAAGGCACGTCCTCGATGGGCTATGAGCGAATAGCGGCTCTTGGCTAGAGATACCTCGACTTCGGCCACTCGACCAATGGACAGTGTTGACCTTTCGTTCAGTCACTAAGTTTGCCAGAGGACGAAGATGCCCCACTGCCGATGCACTTTTCTCTATGGCTATCTGATAAGAAGGGCGTTCAGTAATGTAGAAAGAGCCCAAGACGAAAAGCCTACCTTCGAATTGACCAATTAACTGATTGGTTACAGTAGGTGTTGGTCTCCCCACTACTCCACTATTATTTCACGCGCTAAATCTTACGATACGCGGCCAGCAGTGGCCGGATCGCCATCCGGTGGATAAATGTGAACTGAGAAACCGGGTCTGAGTTCAGTTGAGTGGATGCAGTGTGAAATTGATGATGCCAGTCAAAAAGCACGCATGATAAGCTAGCGGTTCATTCGCAGAATGGAGAAATAGTGGGGTACCAGCCAGCCTGGATAATCGTGGGATTCGGTCCACTGTACCATGATGGGCCATTACTGGCTCTCTACCCTTGTCCACCATTTGCTGTGAGTGCGGTTCCACCAATCGTTTTTGTACCTAAATCATTCAAGAATCTCGGACATGCCTATGGACGCCACTCCATATATTCGCTTTATGATGAAGACAAGTTCCATTGCAAAAGATCATTTGCGTTTAGAAAACCATGCAGTTCGAGTTGGAATACCGGTTCAGCATGGACAACATGTCCAGCCTCTGCAGCCAGCCAATGTCATGTCCCTCCACCAAGACAGGCTTGTCTTCCACCTCATCAGCTCATGAACCATTCACCCCTACGCCAGACTTTGGCATTATTGATTTTGGCATCACTTACAACTCTGTGTCTCACCAGGCAGAGATGAGCGCCCCCTTATCAGTAATGGGCCAGCCCATGTTTCACCCTTTCAAAAATGAGCCTGAGCAAATCTCATGCCCCCACCCTCTCCCTGACGATTCTATGGAGCAAGGGCAACTTGGCTTCAAGTATGAGCAAATGATTGCATCGAGCATGACGCATGAAGGCTTAATGGGCTTACTGACACCATCAAACTCTTTGGACATGGATGGTTATTCCCCTGATGCCTCAGTCAGTGCTGCCTCATTCAAAATTACATCAAGCCCAGGCGTCTCCGACTCCGCTGAGACAAGTTACTCATGGCCTTATGCCAGCGCCAGCACGGAATCGCTTTTATCTCCTAGAGATCTCTCCGAGGGCGTCGAATCTCCAGACCAGGACTGGCACTTTCAACCGTCGCTTTGTGCCCATCATTATAAGGCCGACAATTCCAAGCTCATGCCAGCTCAATGGAGTTTGATGGTGCATGATATTCAACAAAAGAGTGCAGAGCTTCAGCAAGCTCACATCCGACCACCGAAGAAGCGATCTGCCAAGTCTAAGCCTGTTCAAGTCGATGCTGACCAGAGAGTGGAAAACAAATGTGACTATTTTGGTTGTCACAAGACTTTCAAACGAAGTGAGCACCTCAAGCGTCACAAAATAAGGTAAGTTGCAACAGAGAATCATGAGCAATCGACATATTAACTTAAATTATGCAGCTTTCACGGCGAACGGCCCAACCGTTTCGTATGCGAGTTCTGTGGAAAAGACCAATTCAATCGCCAAGATAACCTCAATAGCCATCGCAAGTTGCACACGCGACGCAATGGCCGTGAATGTGGCGTTGTTTTCATCCAGGGCGCAGCCTCTATTATTAAGCAAGAGGAACGAAGCAGGAGGCGGCGAGCTCCTTCGAATCTGAGTATGGAAGGGAAACATTAAATCCAACCAGGCCAGTTGCGTTCGAGGTAGTCTCACATAGCATCGACTCATAGGGTCAGTGAATGGAAGCACTGTACTCGCATCTCTGGCGGCGCATGGATGAAAGAGGTATGCGCCAATGCGCGCAGCGATGGTTGGGACGGAACTTGAAAGTGCTAGCTATCCGATATCTATAACTGCAAGAAAGCGTGAGGTGGAGATATTGGCAATTGATTGATAGTTCAAGCTTATGACGTCTCAGCGAGACATATCAAGCCAACAAACGGAAGAATCCCAATTAACTTCAGCTTTTGGAAGGCAATATACGCATAGCCTCAACAGGTATTGGCAATGTCAGTCGAATTAAATGTGGCCAATCCTGCAAAGACTTTTAATACAAGTTTGTGTTCATAAAAACGAACAATGACCTACGGCGGAAGCGGGAAATGGTTTCGGAGGTATCATTCGCTATAACAAGTACGGTTAGAGATCACTCCGTATCTATTTAAAACCTCACAAGTATTATGTATCCTATGCACGGCGGTAGGCCGTCAATATCTAGCTTCTGAATCTTGCCTGGTACCATGAGAGTCTCTGTCATGTAGGTCACCCCTGTAATCTGTTTCATAACTATAGACAGATTCCCCAATGTCTTGTAAAATATTCTCTTCAGCATTCCGGCTGTGTCCTTTTCTTTCTTCGTTTTCTTCTTCTTTTTCTCTCTCTTTCCTTTCTAGACGACTGTGCCGACTCTCAGCCGTTATTGAATTCATATAATAGTCGACCTTGTCTCGTTGTACCCTCGATTTGGAATCTTTTCACAAAGTCCTTTCCTGGTGTCCACAAACGCTAGTTTGAATTACCTGGACATGCAGCTGTCGCCGGTCAGCGTCCTGGAATCTGATAGAGCATCCAAGTCAACTGGATGTTTGACTAACGGTTCACATCCTGGCATTGCCGTGACCGTTGATGCACCAATGCTTTCAAATGCACCTGGTGTTGAGGCTGGTCGTACAGTTTGGTACTGTCTGATGCCAGGAATTCAACAAGAGTCCACCTCTAAAGTTAGTTCTTCACCAAAAGCATGACACGTTCTGACAAGCTGGTAGATGGTCTGAGTTCCGTTGGCGTCGCATTTCCTTCCGCGGCCATATTCACCCTCATGTGTACAGAAGGTGATCTATAACCCCAGTTGATCACTTTTAGCCATCTAAGTAAAGACGACAGGTCTGACCCCCAGGTGTTAAAAAAGTGTTCTCCACGTGCTGTCTTGCGGCACGCAGATACTTTACATCTGATCATAGAGTCTACCACAACAATATATACTCATATCCATCAGCTAATGGTAAGTTGATCAGGCCAATCTAGTTCATCGCCTCTGCCGCCGCCTTTGCTTCACCTTGGGTCAGGAAGTGGTCTCTCTATATTCGTCGAGGGGCTAAATAGGTATCACTAGACTGAGTAGTGAGGGGTATACCGTCAAGGACCATTTCTATCCAGCCTGAGTAAGCACTGTTCTTTGGAAAAAGCTTGAGCAAGCATTCAAAAAATAAAAAAGAGGGCTAAAATTGCCTAGTCTTTTCACAGCGAAGTAACTAGGTGCAGTACCTCGCCCCGCTTTCTAGTTCAAGCGCTAGCCAATCAAGGTTGCCATTTCATTTAAGAAAATGCACATTAACGTAAATTTCGCATATACCGGGGAGCCCATACCCTACCAGAAGAACTGGCTGCCCTGCACATTTCGTTAAGTTGGCTCAAACTATGGATAATTTGCTACACAGAAGCCACAGTAATGAACTGCTTTAAATAGTGAAATAATTAGCTCTTTGCTTTCTACTAATATGTTCAGTAGCGTAAGCCAGTATAATTAGTAAATCCATTTATAAGCTCTCTAAGAGACTTATGCTTAGTTTATATCTTTAAGATACCATAGGTGAAACATAAGCTAACTAGAGAAATCAGTAAATAAAAGGACAAATGTATACTAAAACGTTCTGGTATAGAGAAGTTGTATTCTTTCCATACCATAAGACAGACTGAAGCTTATAAATCTAGGTCTGTGTGAGTTGCTATGTGAAGTAGCAAGGTTATATATAAGCATAAGACCGTAGGGTGGAACGCGGCCCCAGAAGCTTCTTTACTATAACGATCAATAAGCTGGCACGTTGAAGTTACTTCTGTACGCTTAATTATAGCGGTATTACAGAGGTATCGTTCTAATTTGTAAAGGCGAGGGGCTAAATTTTAATCTTAATTATTACTTTTGGAACTGAATGAATATTTAAAAAGAAAGGACGGCGTAATAGATTTGGGGTGGAGGAAGGCATTTAGTCAGACCAAGAGCATGTATCGTGGGCAATCGGGTATAAATAACTTGTAAGTAATGACACAGCGGAATATTAACAATAGCTTTGAATTAACGTGTCTGATGAATAGATTATTATGCGGTGTAATGGAGAACAGACGGTTAAGGACGAGTGGCTGTTAAAGAAAGCACATCTGTAACATATGGCATCACAGGCGATAGTTCACATACGTGATCTAGGGACATATTTATCTTGCATTCAGTGGCCTGGGCAAATGCAAGTATTAACCAATATCCTGATGTAAATCTTCACTCTCATCTAGATTTCTCAGCCCTCTTTTCTCTCCCGTGTCTTCTGCGCCTTCCTCTTCTCCTACTGGTTGCTCACAACACCAGGGCCATTAGCTATGTGAAATTGTTTGACCTTAGTCTCACATCGCTCCATGTCCGCTTGAGCGTCCACCGTTTGAGGAAGCAATCGATGAAAGCGGTTGCGTGCTTCTTCCAGTTCAGAGAGAAGCTTGTTGAGCTCGGCTGTGGCTCGATTTGAGCTCATCGGAGGAAGTGATGATACTGGGTAGACATGAGAAGAAGTAGTGGGGGTCACTGTCTGGGGGACTGATGAGGTCAGAGCAGGTATTTGTTGCGTTTCACGGACATCCGGTGGACTGGAAGTCGGCAGACGTGCCACGATTCTCTTCAACCGCGGTGTTGAAGCAATTCCCTGCTCTTGATATTGGAACTGATTGAGTGAACCTGTACTCCAATATCAGCCAGGATGTTGCCATCAACACGAGCTAAGCCGGTAGCCCTATACTCACACCCCTCTCTCCACACTTTGCGTGTCTTGCTGGAAGGATTCCAAACTGGCTGTGTAAACACATCGGATGACATGCCTGGGATGTCAGGTCGCTGACTCGGAGGCACTAAGGACGAGGGTGTTTCAGCAGTATCATCACCGGCGGGGTGGGGCATATGGGGATATTGATCGACGAGGTCCGTAATTGCGAGCCGGCGCTCAGGAGTCGAATCATTCCAGTCAACTTGATGCATGATGAGGTTGCAAGATTCTTGTTCAGCTGTGGTAAGAGAATAACGGTGTGACCACATTTTGGCCGAAATTACGGTTGCTATCACGATATTTATAAGTGATGAGAAGAGATGATATGGAGAAAGACAGGATGAGACCTGTGTGGCTGAAGGGTGTAGGGAGTGTTGGAAAATCCGGGAATCCCCCTTCACTTCAGGATTCAGACTGTTAGTCTGAAAGTCCTAGATTTAAAGTTCAAAGTCCTAGATACAATTATCTAGAGATATAAACCCGAGAATA
>WEXE01000925.1:0-12357 GCA_011035825.1 Fusarium cf. hostae | reverse complement strand
CCCCAGCAAAATGTAAGCCAAAAAGTGGTGATCTCGTCATTTCATTGGTCGACTTTGCTTTTTTTTTTTCCCATCAGAGAGTTCCAACTTCAAGCTATGTAATGCCCTATACGCGGCGACGCGCGTATGTCGTGTACTCTGGCTATCGACCTGCGGAGGCATATGAGCCCAACGAGTGACAAATCTTCATTGCCATCATCTCTTTGGAAATACCAATCACGACGTCAGAACGATCACATCATGAAGAGACCATTCGAAAGCACTCAGACTGACTATGTTGCGGCCACTGGCACAAGCGAGACGACCCCATGGCTACAGCACACACGCTGGGCTGAGCTATTCCGGAATAGATCACTCGAAATCATTGCCGCCACGGCGAAGCTACCGGCCTCGCAATGGAGTAGAAGATACCTACTTGGTCAATGGCAAGGACTTTATATCTGGAGCTCTGCCGAAGCTGAAGCCCAGTTGCAGGTTATCCTTCGCGGGCTAGACTTGATGTTCGACATGGNCCCCATGGCTACAGCACACACGCTGGGCTGAGCTATTCCGGAATAGATCACTCGAAATCATTGCCGCCACGGCGAAGCTACCGGCCTCGCAATGGAGTAGAAGATACCTACTTGGTCAATGGCAAGGACTTTATATCTGGAGCTCTGCCGAAGCTGAAGCCCAGTTGCAGGTTATCCTTCGCGGGCTAGACTTGATGTTCGACATGGCAAGAGCTACGCTTGATCGCACGCCATATATCTCACGCTGTTGGCTAAATACACGGGCTCCGAAAAGCCATCGTGCGTGTGCCAGATGACTTGGAAAGTTCGAGCGAGTTTTCAAGTCCACAGCTCCTACACTGTAGACTCGCCCACTTGTCTTTGGAAGGACCCCGGATTTCTTGGTGGTCATGGAATGACTGGATCTACAATCAGCGCCGAAGTCTTGCATTACAAGATCGAACGTACGCGGCGGATTCGTTAGCTCATCTACGGCTTGTACGGGCTGAGAAAGCCAAGTCATCTAGCTCAAACCCAACACCCTCTCCACAACAGAAAGTCCAAATGATTGCAAATGGCTACTGATGATATTCAAGCGATGCAGAAGCCATCGAAAGCAGGATGTGCTTTCTTGAGTGCGGGTGAGCAGTAATGATTGCGTTGAAGAGAATGCAATGCCTAACTCGACTACCCTAGAGCCGGACACGCACGGGCCACGACCTAGCCGAGATTGGCCATGATCGGATTAACCTGACGCCGAGCCCCGTCTCCTCACATTCACTCGTTTCGACTCCACCCAACCTTTGGTGATTTCTCCTCTCCAACTCGACACAATGTCAACTCTACTTCTCCACCCACCACCACCGTTCCGCAAACGCCCTCCCTCTCTTACTCTCGACGTCCCGCTTCCTGAATGAAGCCCGTTCATCGCGCTACACCCGCATAAAATTCCGGCTTATACCCACGCGAACGAGCGCGCCTCCTTTCGTGGAATAACCGGGGCGTGTAGAAGGGGCCTGCTCGGATTCACAGTTCACCTGGAGTCCGGGGCGACCTTACAGTTCACCTGGAGGTCGCGGGTCGCCTGGCGGCGAGGCCGGCTTCTTTTGGATCTGCGGCGTGCGTCGAAGTCTTTGTTGGGACTCTGCGGGTAAGTCGAGCCTTTTGTTATGCTAAATTCAATCGGTAGCGAGTTATGGCGACGAGTACCATCGATCTCGAGGGCGTGACGGCTGTTATGGAGTATGAATATGAAGGCGCGACGCGATTTTTGACCAAGCCTGATCCAGAAAATGTCCCGATCCGATTCTCATTGCATGTTGAAGCGGCTTGCGCCCTCTTCGACATGTTGATTCCCATTAGATACAAGGACAAGACCAACTCCAAGACCATGAACATCCGTATCAGCCCTTTATCCATTACCTCCCTCGAACATTCCACTAGAACAGATCTTCCTGATGCCGTGAAGCCGATACTCCCCACCGCGACGTGTCTTGAATTGCAACTTGCCGAGTCTATTGCCATCCTCGTACCCAGCTTCATCAAGGAGCCGGTCGCGGCAGCCAGGCCACGGTCAGGCAAGATCCTCGACTCTTTGTATGAACTGTCGCACGTGACGAATCTACGAATTTACATCCCAGACACAGCTTTGTCTCTCGACCAGCTGAACTCCACCAGCACAGCAATCGCACAGCGGCAGCTACAACCATTCTCCGACGCAGACCACGACATTTCCCGAATGTTCAGCGGCAGCGGCGCCAAGATTACGACCCTCCCTCCCCCCTTGCTGCCCTCTTACGACAAAGTCGCGACTGTCCAATCGAGTGCTCCCTTGTATACCGTATCCGCGACCTTTGATCCGCCCGATACTCGCTCACGCAAGCGTAAACAAAGCCAAGAAGTCCTCGCCGACGCCAATGCAATCTGGAACAAGTTGCAGAAACTTGAGGCCATGATCAATCACCGTCCAGCACGGGATATCCAGGCTTGTGACCAGTCTCTGCTTGTTCAAGAGTTGCGCGCCGAGGTCGCTGACCTGCGAAAACAGCTCACGTCCTGTCAGAAGAAATGTGCCGACTTGGAGATCGAAGTCGCGGGTTTGCGAGACGCGCAAGCCAATGTGGATGATGGTGAGGGTGTGGAATTAGCTGAGATGCGAGAAGACATCAAGACCCTGGAAAACAGGATAGACTACGTCGAGCGTGGGAAGGATGATGAAGAGCTCGGCAATAAGATCAAGGTGGACATCTTCGAGGAGCTGGCAGCGAGGGTAATGGGTGGCTGAGATTGGTTACGGTATGTTGTTGACACGGAAGACCAAAGGACTTAGCTGACGGACAGACAATGTCATTGCGAGCGAGATGCCGAGCAACGAGCCAGACGACGGCGAGTACCATACACCTTGTCAATTCGCGTGGCATCAGACGGCCCTTGTCCCTACCAGGTCTTGTTCAGCGTCGCATCGCCCGCGCGACCTGTCCATTGCAAGCCGCTGCCACGGCACACACAACCACCCATCGAGAATACATGAGCTTGTTGCATAGACACGTCATTGTACGTCCCTGGTTCAATACCACTTGTTGATCGTGCCCGAGTTGCTGTTGACACGAAAGGACTTTTTGTTCTTAGGCTAATGGATGAAGGATAGTAGGGTATTATATACAAGGTCTACGAGGGAGGAAAAGGTACGAGTCGTTCTTAATGATATACCATGAGAGCTACCTGTCTCCGAGTCCTCTGGATGGCGCCGTATGTCGAGTGTTGATACGCACCATGGCTTGACGGAATGCCGTGTAGGCTAGGCTGCGGCAATACCGCATGAATGGCCTTACATGTCCATCATCCGAGATCATCTGTTAGTCCTTGCTCAAGTCCAAACGATGTACAGCACCCTCACCCCATCGAAAGGTCAGCCGATATGCCAACAAACTGCGGGACTCGCCTGGCGGTGCCATGATGCCATCACATACATGACTGCTACAGACGTCACTGAGGGTGGTGAGCTGACCGTAGCAGGGTCTTGCGGCAAAACTGGCAGGAGGATGAGCACGCCTAGATAAGATGGCCTCGGAACGGCATGCCAGGTATGCCAGGCACAGGAGGCATATCAGGCAGGGTGGGCATGCCGGACGTTGAAGACGTAGCGTAGATATCAAATTGCGAGACCACTTCGAGGCCAGCTGTACGCCTCATCATGATCCAATAGGTCAATTGTCACTAACCCCCAGGCTCTAGTGCTTCACGTGCTCGATAGTCATGGACAAAGACGACGGTTATTCAACTACGCAAGGACTTGCTGTGATACAGTGACGTGTTCCACCATGCAAATGCTTGGATCGTATCCTCTGTCCATCTCCTTGGTAACCTCGAGCTGGCTTTCAAGTCGGTCTTCTACATCTCCACTATATGAGCTCTCAGCTATCTCTCAACCCTGACTTTATCTGTACGAGGTGGTACGTGAAAGGGAAAAATTTGTCTAGATAGATGTTGCCGAGGTCGTGGCGGTGGTACCTCCGTTGTCGGAAATCTGTGGCAATTAGACGGATGCTCAATCGAAAGTCTTTGCCAAACCCTTTGGCCTCATGCACCGCGTAAATTTGGCAGAAGTTCTTCAACGAGTCAGGGATAATATATACAGTCTGCTTGAGAAGCAAGTGTCAATGACGAAATTTGTGCGGCGCGAAAACGTACCGATGTGGCCATTCTTGATTTGCCCTCCCAAGGGCCGCAGGCCGTGGAAGGCAGGCCATAGCAAGCATGACAACTCAATGAGACTGGCGCGCTTCTCCTTCGCATACAATTCGGACAAGTCTCATGTAGGGAGATGTGACTCGATGCTTCCATCACCGCCAACAGTCGTTGCTTGCGAGACGACAACTTTGAGGGTGGACAAGTACCGAGTTCCCTTGTCTTTTCGATCTTGTTGGCTCAGCTGACCAAGTGAAAGGGGCAGACGAATGTCTAAAGGCTGCGTTCAAGCGGTGTTGCATATTATCACAGCTGGGGTAGTCATCGAGTTTTGGAAATGTTTGGTGGTGTTTTGCAGGGAAAGGTTCCAATTTTAGCTGTCCGGCAACCAATAGAAGATCAACGACTGCGCTGTTGACCCCTGGCTATGCAATCATACCGTGATGGCCCTATTGAAGCTGCTACTCTAATATACTAGTCGGTAACGGGGCCCGTTACGAGTTTTAGGACAATCAAAACTATCAAATTCGACATGGCAGCTGTGAAAGTCTTATTAGTCAAATATAGAGAAAAGTCATCTGACGTCGAATTTTATCGAGAATAACGCGGCAAAAAAAAAGCGGCATACCTTTCGGAACAATACTTTGATCCAATACTTGCTGCAAGCTGCTTCTTACAAGTGGCACTGAACATCCAGTCATAATTAGCGTAGTTTTGATCACCCTGATGTTCCCATTTGGTCTTGCGGCTTTTGCGGACCAGATCAACATCGAGTAGAATGTTATCAAATACAGCCAGACAAAAAGCGGTTTGTTTTGCCCTAAGTCTAACCCCGAAGCCAGAAGATTCCATACAATAAATAGCGCACATATCACAGATTGGGATTAAGCTTGTCAATCGGCTCGTGATTTTCATCCTCCCATCGCATCGCTCTCGTAAACGCGATTGTTCGCTCAGGAATATTTGGGTCTTTAGTCCGTCGCTCTCTAGGTTCCGGTACTGGTGCCCAAGAACTGCTCCCCGATGAGGAAGGTTTAGCCTCTGTGGAACAATCCTTCTGGACATCAGAGGTTACGGTGGCAGACGCAGCACTCAGGTGTTTCTTGTAATGCCTTTTCATGTGTTCGATGCGTGCGAACCTTTTGGTACAGCCAGAAAGATCACATAGGATAGTTTTGCAGGCCATAGTGCTCAAATTTCATGACCTGGTTTTTATAGTGTATGAGAAAGTGAAGTGAATTGAATTTCAAGAATGGTTTGACTCAGTTTTTTTTATTTACAAACCAGTTCCATACACTATCCCTTTGAGCGGTACAGCCCTTCAGCGGGGTCACGACAGGGGTATAGGACCAATCAAAATGAATAAAACTAACGGTACTTCCCCCTACATACTAATTTGTATGATGGTAAAAGTCCCAGTAGTTTTGATTATTACAAAGAGCTACCTCACAGACTCGACGGCCGTACCAGGTCTGCGTAGTACCCTGCACGTACTCACTTTGTGACTAAGCAAAGTGGGGCGAGTGACCTCCTGAAGGGCTGTACCGCTTAAAGGGATAAATAAGTTGAGAAAAATAATCTCGCGTGTCTGAATTTCGCATTTGCGAAAAATTGATCTTCGCATAAAAATCGTGCAGAGTCCGCATAAGGATCCGTGACTGGTTGGCAAACGTGGGGTTGAAATAGTGGCTGACTCAGCAGTCAGTAGTTTCTGGGGCCCCATAGGGACACGGGTACCCGTGGGCATTATGTAAGCGTCGACGGTTAACGCGAACAAGTCGCGTATCTGCTTCGAATTTCTCTACAGTCTTTACGCTACTTTCAGATATTCGTCCACAGCATGGTAGAAAGTAGGGTCAAGCAGAACGGCTACTCGTTTTCCAGATAACTATCTCCCTCCTGAATGCAAGTATACATCCCGAGATGCCATATTCAAGGCGATTAATAGCTAGGCAGCACCACAGGGCTATACCTTTATTACTAGAAGGTCCCATAAAGAGAAGACCGGGAGGCTTATAGTTACATTCACTTGCAATCAAGCCTATCGCCCTCCAGATGCATCAATAGAACGAAGACAAAAGACAAGCACCCGAGGCACAAGCTGCCAGTTTTCTATGCTTGCAAAGCAGAGCCTTAACAAGACCACATGGACTTTAAGGCACCATCCAGATAGCCAATTCGCCATTCATAATCATAAGCCAACCTGGCACCAGTCTGCTCATCTAACACATCGCATATTATCCGACAATGATAAAACGACGATCAGTGGTCTCACAAATGCCGGCGTAGCGCCAAAGGATATTAGAACTTATATCCGCCAGAAATCAAANAGTGGTCTCACAAATGCCGGCGTAGCGCCAAAGGATATTAGAACTTATATCCGCCAGAAATCAAACACCATTGCAACCCAGCAAGACATTTATAACCGCATTACAGACAGCAAACGCAAGCTATATAAGGGTTAAAGCATTATATACGCCTTTGCCAACCAGTTAGATAAGGAAGGGTTCTAGAACCAGATACAGCTCGATTCATATAACCGAGTTACAGCAGTATTATTCGCCCACCCGGAGTCATTAGCATACCTGAAGGCTTATCCAGACCTGCTCTTCTTAGATTACACATATAAGACAAATAAATATGAAATGCCGCTCCTCGATATCATTAGGGTAAATACCTGCCAGCAATCTTTCTATATCGCCTTTGCATTCTTAAGTGGCAAAAGCAAGGAGGACTATACCTAGGCTTTAAACCGACTTCGATCAATATACAAGCTTTGCAGAGCAGGCCTCCCGTCTATCATCCTTACGGATCGGTGCCTCGCTTATATAAATACTGTCGCTCGCTGCTTTCCTACTGCAATTTCGCTTTTATACCTTTGGCATGCTAATAAGGCAGTCCTCCGCTACTGCCAGCCGACCTTTACACGCCATAACCAGGGGCTGGAGGCTCGCCGCAAGAGTCTCAATAATTGGAACGAGTTTTTCAATTGCTGGCATTTAATTATAAGATCAGCAGACGAGGAGACCTTCGATCAGCGCGTCAAGGGGTTAGAAGAGCGCTACCTGCCGCAATATTTAGAAGAAGTTAGGTATATCAAGGCCAACTGGCTTAATCTCTACAAGGAAAAGCTCATTAAAGCTTAGGTAGACCAATACCCTCATTTTGGCAACGTAGTAACCTCACAGGTCGAAGGTATCCATGCTCTCCTGAAGAGCCACCTAAAGAAATCTACACTAGACCTTTTCGAGGCTTAGAGGGCCGTAAAACATGCATTACTCAATCAACTAGCTAAGCTACGATACAACCAAGCCAAACAGCAATCACGTATGCCGATTAAGCTCTCTAGAGTTCTCTATAGTGCTATACATGGCTAGGTATCTCACGAGGCTTTACGCAAGGTCGAAGAGCAGCGGAAACTGCTCGCGAAAGAAGACCTACCTGCTTATACCGGCGCATTCTCTAGATCTCACGGTCTCCCTTATGTCCATATGCTAAAGACCCTACAAGAGCAGGATCAGCCCCTTCGTCTAGAGCACTTCCATAGACACTGGCATCTTAGTCGCCCCAGGAGTCCTCAGCTGCTACTTAAGCCTCGTTAGCACATTAATCGAGTAGCTAATAATTCAGCCAAGCCACAGTCGAGCATTCAGCAGGAGCCTAGTGCATTCGAGGTAGTTAAGGCAGCTATATAACCTAGAGCGCAGCTAATATGCAGCAAATACCACGTAACAGGTCATAGAATAAGTTCAAAGTCATGCCCTTTATGGCACACAGAGATTTCACAGCAGGCAGCAACAGATATGCCGGTAGCAACACCAACGTTAACAGCTATATCTAATCCGCCAACAGTAGCCGAAACTTCCACAATCGCGTTATTGCCAGTAACAACTAAAGGCCTGGCAGCGATAGAATCATCGGTGGAAGCGGTAGCGGTAACACTGGTACTGCGGTATGATAACCCACGAGCTATCTACCAGAGATATACTGCAGCGAGAGAAGATTGGTATAAGGCGCAGCCGCCTAGCAGCACCAAGACCGACCAGCGGTATCGTAAGGCAATAGGTCTACCTTTATAATATAGTAAAGCCGATTACGACTAGTGCCTTAACTAGAAGCAAATAACTAGGTGCTATAAGACGCCAACAGGCTCTAGGGAATAAACCAAAGAAGAGATAATAGCCTATCTTGACTGGGACAAGTCAGAGAATAATTATCTCGATATCAAAGTAGCCGATAAGATAGTAGTCACACCTTTCTCGAGCAGACGAGGGCCAGGGGAGATATAGAGAGCATATAAGGAAGATAGTAAGGAGCAGCAGGCATTATATCCAGCTCTATAGCCGTAGTGGTAGTAGAATTTATTACACCCAGGAGAACAGCCTCATAAGGCCATTTCATATACCAATCTGGCCGCGATCCCTCCGCATCAATCCGGTCTGCACAAACCCATAGCCGTTTCTCGTTGTAGTTATCGTAGTGTTAGCCATCGACGCTTACATAATGCCCACGGGTACCCGTGTCCCTATGGGGCCCCGTAGTTTCTCCATCTCCAGTAGCCAATTGTAGCTTAAGTTTTCAGCGACACAACCGATATCTCTTGTCTTTTGTAGCTTCATTAGATCCTTAGATACTTAATAATATAGGAGTGTATTCTTTTTTTTAATTGAATATTTTTTCCTTCTACAGCTCATAATTAAACTAGAAGGCTTCATGTTAAATCAGTCGCAGAGCACGGTCCAGCGGAACAGGCCCGTTTCGAGGCACGGTGATCCGTGCAACCCATGCTGAGTTCATCGCGCGTGGGTAAGAGCCAATCATAGACAACTAAAATAATTATCTGACTTGACTTAAGTTCCAATCCCTTTCGACCACCGTGTCTCTCAATCGTAAGTAATGCTTTAGCGACTGGGTTGGTGATA
Organism: Fusarium cf. hostae; assembly: GCA_011035825.1. Taxonomy (NCBI): domain Eukaryota; kingdom Fungi; phylum Ascomycota; class Sordariomycetes; order Hypocreales; family Nectriaceae; genus Fusarium; species Fusarium cf. hostae. Next base: position 3,257 of record WEXE01000925.1, on the reverse strand, counting down.
GTATCTTGTCCGAGTATATTGCATTTTCAGCATGTCTATCCAAGCATCTTCAAAACACCGCCTTCACCGGCAAAACATCACGCCGAGTCAAGTTCAAACGCTCTGGACACTAGAGCTTTACTACGATATCTCATACCAAGCCATCATTTGTATACCCTGTGGTTTCGCCTTGAAAAAAGATGACGATCGCGTTGGACGCCACCTCAAAGAGAAACATGGTGTATCTAAAAAGCATCGACAGAAGCTCAATGCCCTCGTTAATCCCCTGCACCTTCCTGACCTAGATGAGCTGCCGAAGTGAGCAGATAGGTCTGCACGGCATCCACACCTAGCCCTTCAGATTGGAGCTGAGTGTAAGCACTGTACTATGCGGTTCACAAGCCATAACATACTGTCACGCCATCTGAAGAAAGTACATACCCAAGAGATCAATGGCCGAGGTACTAAGGGGAAGCGATGACTACGCGATCATATACGGGATAATCTTACTTTCCAGAGTTGGAAAGCCAGCGACATTCAAAGTTCCTGAATCTTCATGATCACAATAGAGATGGACTGGCAAGGAAGGAAAGAGAGTCGTCATTTCAAGGGGTAAAAATGTCTCTATCGTTCTAAAGCTTCATCTCCAGCCACTATTCCAAATAACGTAGGCCATATCCCTGACTGTTTTAACGGTGTCAATAACGCGACAAAACATCCCTTTGTTTGAACATACAACCGCCTCCCCATAGGGCATAAACATGCCAGACGGTGTGCGACGCATGCCAGCTGGCTCGGCGGTCAAGCTGTCTGTTGAGGTAATATGACGCGGATCATGTTCTTCGAAACTCCCAGATGTGTACCAGCCTGAGTTTGTATCGGCATCAATTAAATTCTAGGAGAATCTACCTGACGCCTTAGGTGGACGAGATGCCTCTTGTGGTGAGAATGGCGAAACACGATGCCTATGTAAGGCGCTAGAGGTGTAGCGTATGACCGTTTCTGGGACTTGTACATGTTCTCGATGTTTTAGTGTTGTTGATGGAAGCATTGCGGTCGTCTTTCCATCAGAGAGCACTGAATTGCCCTCCTTTGCCGGCTTTCGCGACCTGTCCAGCTTCATTATGATTCCGTCTTCGGGATTGGTATCGGTACTGATATCGCGGTCGTCGTCATCGTCGTCGTCGTCTTTAACTTCAACGGCGATACATTGCTCGACTTTATAATTGAAGCGGATGTGTTTACGCCTAACACCTGGCGATGAGATCTCACTGTATGTTGACGATGGCAGCATACTGGAGGTATCACGGCTCATTGGCATCGAAGGGAAAGGGAACATATTGTAATCCATGGTCACTGCGCGATCAAAGGAAAGCTCTCTTAATCGGCGGCTGTCTTTCTGTCTCACCTGGGCCACTGGGGTTGCCTGCTGGGGCAAGGATGATGTTGACAATGGCCTCGGCAGTATGATATCTGATATGCTCCTTTTCTTCAGGATAGTCTTCCTGTTAGTGTTGACTAGTGAGTTGGGCTGGAGCAATGAGGTACCGGAAGGTCCAGTCTGCGAACAGTAGATCTTGCTAGCACTTTGCTGAACGGGCCCATATAGCCAACTCACTTCACTATCTTTCAGCCTGCACAAAGTTAGCTTGATATTCGTGCCTAATTTTGTCATGTCCCTACCAGTTGAGCGTTTCGGGAGACACAGTCTTCAGGTTGTTTTTGTATTTTGCCCATGTTCTCTAGCATGCATTCTCTAAACGGGCGCTATTGGGGTCCTCTCCTCGGCGGCTGGTAACATATTTCCATGATGACAGGATTTCTTCCTCCTTCCAGCTATGAGAAAGGTAGTCGATATTCCTCCACGGCTGGGCGTCAATAGCAGTGTTAACTTCAGCGCGCTCGTGGAACTTTCCTAATTCTGGCGAACCCCATGTTGACGTACCAGCCAGATTATCCTTGTCAATAGACGAGGCGTAGTACGAGTCGCCCGCCTTGAGATCCGACCGGCGTTCCAGGCCATCGTCCGGTGCTACAAAGAAACCGTCTTTCTGAAATTGGGGTAACCAAGCGTGCCCTGCCGACGGCTTGACCTGGTGAATTCCTTCATTATAATCGGATTGGGTGGAAATATCCCCAAATGGTGTCGAGGAACAGGACATATCCATTGATTCGCCGTAGATAGGAGGCGGCGAGGAAGCTGAAGAGGCTGCGGTGTCTGGATGTTCAAGAGACTGAGAGCATGGGCCGCTCGTTGGGTCTGTTCCAGACTGAGACGTCGTTGCCCTGCCCGCCAGTTGCGAGGGAGAATGGGCATTCTTCCATTTCCGAGAAAATAAAGTAACTGCTCCCTTCGGAGGAGGGTAGAGCGGCCATCTGGATAGATGGTTCATAGAGCTGCCTCCTACACACCGCACGTCATACAGGGGTATATCCAGGCTGCTCGTTTTGAGGTGTAATGAAAGCTCCGGTTTATTGGGTTATTAGAATTCGCCCCTGATCTCGAGGGCAGCTCCGGTGTGTACGGCCGTCGGCGAGGAAAGAAAAGTTGAGATCCCAACAACTTGGGCGTGGCGCCGTGCCAGTAAGTGCCCATAGCAATCGAGATTGAAGAAGAGAGACAAGTAGCTACGCCATGAAAGCGATAGAGTGACATCATGAATGGCACTCTCTGCAAGGTGTCAGTTTACAGTGAAAAGCCCCTCTTCATCTTGGCAATCAGTCATATTCACATGTTAACCACTCCCTGATATCAGGGATACTGCTNGGTGTCAGTTTACAGTGAAAAGCCCCTCTTCATCTTGGCAATCAGTCATATTCACATGTTAACCACTCCCTGATATCAGGGATACTGCTGGGAAACTTATCCTACGGTACCGTTGCAGACCGGTCGGAGAGTTTCGAGCCACCTTGCCATGGCCTATAAGAAGGTTAAGGCATGAGGTTCGAGACGGCTAGATCACAAGCTGTTCCTTATCCGAAAGAAACATTTTATAATGTCGTTATTATCTGAAATCATCTCTAAATTTAAACTCAGACCCTTCGAGATTAAATGATTTTATAGCCTATCTTTCAAAAAATCATTGTCTAGAAACCCTTCAATTCATCCAAGACAGCGCTACCCACAAATCAAATCCAATCAAACAAATTACCAAACAAATCAATCAAATATCCCGAAAATCTTATTTCAAACAAACAAATCCAAAATCTTGGATTTGAGATAACATTTGATATATTTGGTACAGGATATGATGCCATGGAAGATAGCTGGTTAGGCT
>WEXE01000924.1:0-12800 GCA_011035825.1 Fusarium cf. hostae | reverse complement strand
TAGTCTTCCGTTTCCGTTCCTTCGCCGGCTTGACCTTAGGGGCTTTCCCTGCTCCACGGTCACAACTGTAGATAACCCTGGTTCTTCCACTGGGAGTCACCACAGAGGACTTGACTGAGAAGGCATAACCTCGAGGTGCTGCCCAAGCATTGATTGCGGTGACCAGTTCCTCCCGTGAGCTGTATTGACCTTCAGGAGGCATAGCATCATCAGGGAAGGGAATTGGAACGCCAATTGGGTTCATAGTTGCTGAAAGAAGGCACGGCAGGCTAAATAGATGTCATAGAAGCTGTTGATCGTTGAATTGGGGCCCCAAATTGCACCAATTTGCGGTATGTTACCCCTTTTTGGGCTTACATAACGAATCTTATTTGCACATCGGGATGTGCGCAAAGTCACGTGATATTAAACGCACAGCCGGATGTGCGTGTATGAGATCCCNGGTGCTGCCCAAGCATTGATTGCGGTGACCAGTTCCTCCCGTGAGCTGTATTGACCTTCAGGAGGCATAGCATCATCAGGGAAGGGAATTGGAACGCCAATTGGGTTCATAGTTGCTGAAAGAAGGCACGGCAGGTTAAATAGATGTCATAGAAGCTGTTGATCGTTGAATTGGGCCCCAAAATTGCACCAATTTGCGGTATGTTACCCCTTTTTGGGCTTACATAACGAATCTTATTTGCACATCGGGATGTGCGCAAAGTCACGTGATATTAAACGCACAGCCGGATGTGCGTGTATGAGATCCCGCCTTGAACTTTTATCATCTGTTCTGATCTGGATTATCTGATCAGATGAAAATCTCTCTAACCATCCGCTTTATCCATTCCTTCGACGTTTATTATCTATTCTAATCAACCACCCGCTATCATCTGCCTTACTACACCACTTCTGACATAGATTCCCTTAACTTTGGTACGTCTCTAACAAGTTGGTTAAGCTTGTTAGTTACTTCATCCTTTGCCATCCGGTATCATCCGCCTTCATCCGGCCCCTTTCATTGTTATCATCTGTTCTCATCTGACCCTATCTGATCAGATGAAAAACCTCTAATGGAGCACTTTATCGTCTCTATCAAGCAACATCAGGCTTGCTTCTATTATCTTTTTTTATCCGGTCCCTTTACTATAACCATGGATTTGTAAATCCCTATGGCGTTAGTCGACTTGAAGACTTGCCAGTCTACCTTCATCTCCAATCATCCGCTATTATCCAGACCTTTAATTGTTATCATCTGTTCCAACCTGGCACTATATGATCAGATAAAAAACCCTAAAAAATAGATTCCCTTGACTTCAGTATGTCTCCAACAATTTGGTTAAGCTTTTTAGTTAATCAACTTCACTTTATCACTTTATCCGTAACCATCTGCTATCATCTAGTCCCTTGAATGATTACTATCCGTTGTTATCCGGAACTATCTGATCAGATGATAAAGCTTAAGGATGGGCATTATCTTGTTAGATTTAAGCAGATAAAAGACATCTATAACAGCACTCCATCGTCTCTATCAAGCGCCATCAGACTCGCTTCTATCATCTGCATTCATCAGAGTAGGTATAATGGAAGGACCTATTAGGAAGGTATTTAGGCTTATGGAGATAAGTACGGTAACTGGAATTCATTGATCAGATGCTTATTGGTTACATCGGGGGCTTAGTTATAGCAACTTCGTAGTTTTAAAATAACCATCAATACTAAAGCTCTTAACTTAGCAGCTCTAATCTCCATAGGCAAGTAAAAACAACCTTTTCCCCAAAGCAACAATAAGAGCTACATCCTTATTGTTCGTCCCAATTTCACTAAAAGAGGAAATTCTACATCTCTCACTAGCTTTACATCCTTATGGTCAGTCCCATTTTCAGTGAAAGAGGAAATTCTACATATCTCATTGGCTCGTACCCCTGCTAGCTCCTCTTTCACTGAAAGAGGGACAGTGTTTTGGAGACCTCACGGAGCTTTTAATTGAAAATGCGTAATAACCCTTCTTATGGAGCTGATCATGCGACAGCATTATCGCTGAGCATGGAATGAATGTACATGGCAAAACGACTCACACTGACGGCACGCAGACAGATAAAGGATTTAGGGTAACTTGGTTCAGAGACCTCTTACCTCAGACGATTCCCCTCGCAAGAACTCTGCCCAAGCTTTGATAATTCATTTTTCGCCAGATATCAAGGTTCGCTCAAAATTGTGACATCCAGTAAGTCGGTTTAATTTCGAATTACAATTTTAAGGTGGATTGTGCGAGTTCTATTGACTGATGTGTCTAATTTCTCATGGCATTGCTCATGTAAACAATACCCTTAAGTCTACCAGTAATATTGTGGAGCACCAACATGGTAATCAAAAATTCAAGCAGCAGAGTTCGATACAACACGACATGAATATGCCAATCCAGATCAATAGACTAAATATATGTAATGTTCGCATTGTCATTTCAGTACCAGATTCAAGAGAACGGATTGATAGGCAGCTGATTTTGATTCCTTCTGCATACTACTCAGATTAGATACAATCAATGGACCTATTAGAGGCCTTGTAATGAGGCCGGCCAGGGGAATATGACCGAATGTGGGGAACGACCATGAAAAAAACACAAGCCATGAATCCAACGTCTCGTATAAAGTTGAGGGATCTGCCGAGCACTCTTCCCGAAACAGCAATCGACTTCGAGAGAGACATGCTTATTCAGATCATTGTACTCAAAAGACTGCTGTCCCTGTTGGTTACGATGAATAGAAGTGAATACGTGAGACTCTTGATCGAAAATCAACGACTCAGCAGCATCACTGCTGTCATCATCGTCTTCAGGCTCAATGACAAAAATAGCAACAGGCAAAGGCCCGCGACCTAGAAAAGCTGCGGTTGCCGTACATAGCATTTTTCCCTGGCGAATAGCTTCTTCTATTTTGCAAGCCATACGAAGCTGCCATCGCTGCGGAGGTGTCAATGGCTCACTAAGATTGAGGATGTTGTAGATTCTTTGGGAGAGAATTCGATACTGTGCAGCCAGCCGGCGGGCCAGCCATTCAAGTGGTCGCAGTCGTCGCTGATATCGCCTTCCCCTACTGCCATGCCGGTGAAAGCTGGTGGTCGAAATCTCACCGTCCAATCGCCAGAGATAGCCTTCTGTCTGCACCCCCTCTTCCCTGAGGATAACATTTGAAAATCGACAGCCTTTATTGAAGGTAAGCCTTCCTGTTTTCCCCGAGCTTCGTAGCCCGTGGAAAAAGTGCGTGTGTAAGAAATCGGCGATGGGGAGTCTTCTTGTCCATATGTTATCCCAGTTGTTCTTGGGATGATTAGAGAAGATTTCTCCATTTATCAAACAGAGTGCAAGTAAAGACAAATCAAGGCTGTGCTTGCCTTGCAGCTTCGTGCTGTCCAAGCGGTTAATGTACTGGCAACAATTGGCGATGATGGCTAGTCGATCCCATTCCCTGTCGAGCTTACGGTTGGCTATATCGTTTATGATAGTAGGGGACATTGATACTGGGGCTGAATCGTCGCCTTCAGCACTATCGTCGTCACTATCATCGGACTGAAGTAGAACTTTGTACATTCCGGCCCTCGAAATGATACGCTCCCAGTAATATGGCCGCGGCTGATGACTTTGGTAAGCCAAACAGAGCTTTGTTGCTTGCTCGTAAAAGTTCCAAGAATTGATACAAAGCTCTCCATCTAATGCTCCGAGATAGTGTGATGGCTTTTGTGCCCTGATGGATGCAACATGGGTGATAAGAAGCGTCATTTTCGAACCAGCTCGATAGCTTTCCTGGAAAGTCCATCCTCTGGAGAACCAGGGATCTGAAGTGATATAGTTGAGAAGATCAAGGGCTCGATGAGCTCTTTCCAAAGTCGTCGACCTCGATATCCAGTATTGGCCGTATTCATGTACAACAAAATCCTGAGAGAGGATTTCAATAAGCAGCTCTAGCTGCTCCGAGGTTTTTATTGTCCGTGACAATAACGTCACTGGGCAACAGCTCAAGCTATAGACCCTATCCATCGCCTGCATGCCTATTTCTTTGGCTTTCCCATCCTCTTGCTGAATGCAATGTTTATCAATCCAGAGATATTTTGCATTTTTATAATTCATATAGCGCTGCATGCGACTAAAAACCGTATTCCTTACAGAAGACGGTGACGGGTTGCCGGGACAGATGTCCTCAACCAGATAACCACCGCTGGGAACACTTATTTCTTCGTAAGACGGCTTCCATGTGTATGAAAGAGCAACGTATTGCCGCTGGGTGAATGCATCAATGGTTTCGAACTTGAGAATGGGCTGCGCTGAGTTCCCAGGCTCCTTATCCGTATCGGGTTGTGATGAAGCCTCGAAATATAGGCACTTGAGTTTCTTGAGAAATTCAACGGACTTTTGTTGTGGCACCTTGCTTTTTGAGATATTGATCAATTGCGTCGTGATTTTCGACGCGTATTTCGCCCGAATATCGAGAAGGGAGTCTCCCATATCGTCGCCCATTCTGGATCTTCTTTCAATTCGAAATTACTTAATTTCGACGAACTTCGCTCAGTGCGATTAACTTTAAAAAGGCGGAATTTCTAAGCCACATGGTCATGCTCAACTGACACAAAGGCCCCTCCCTCCACACCGCTTGGTGCAACATGTATCAGGCTTTGCCGCAACGGTCGTTTTTTATGTGATTGGTATGCCCTCAATGTTATCTCCTCTGTTTTCTCGGAGTACGCTGTCAGCAGACGTACTAAGATATCGCTGCATGTTCTCGACCGCGGCGGACAGGGAATAAACGATCCACATTTGTGCATCTGCATATTCGCACAGGTATCTAAATCCGGATGTTGTTAACTGTGGATGCATAACTAAGCGGAACAAAGGGGACTGCGATTGGTGGTTTTCCTCATTATCTAACCTCTAGAACATTTTGAAAACCTAAGCTGCAATCGCCCGCTGGATTTGGCTGAAAGGTCTGCACTGATGGCCTCATCACAAAACAACAGTAGGAACTGAACAGAGCAGCTCGTCACGGGAAACCCTGCAATATGCGGCATCAATGATGGACATAACCTGTGTATTTGGCAACAGTCACAAATAGGTCATCAAATTTCTCTACGTTTCCCAGCTTGTACGCCGCATCCAGTTCGTGTGTAAGGCGATAGGTGCTGGCGTTACACTATTATATAGTCTCACTTGGTCACTCTGTATATCCCCTAACCTTACATGCTCATCAGCAACAGCTTCTGCGCCAGGTGCTTAACAGCGTCCGGAATAGCCTGCAGCAAGGTACTGCAAGATAGAGAGCCACGGCTCGGGTGGTTCTCGGTGATGACAAGCCATGACCTTCGGATACCGGTCACTGCCCAGCTCTGAAACGACAGGCCCCGCTCGATATCGTGACGTAACCAGCGTCAGGCTCGCTGTCGAGTCGTAAGCTTGTTCTATTTCCTGTACTTGTTCTTTAGGAGTACCAATAGAACCTTTTTGCTGATGGAGCGAAGACCATAATCCTTACAGGCCGAGCCCTTATGTGCAGTAGGATATAGATGAGGTCGCAAGCCATCCGACCGAAGTGGAGTATCTCTGGGTCCGGAAGAGTTTATGGAAGAGATTGAGGCTTCAGGCCATAGCAGGCGGGCGAGGATATATGATGCTTATCACCTGAGTGACGTGGTACGCGCGAGGGGTTGATAACGAAGCCGCGTTCGATGCATGTCACTGCTGGCTCCAGCGAGTTGCAATCTCAATCGAGGTTTTTGAGCTCTTGAGGCTGACTCGGCCGCAACGTAATAACGGCCTCTGTGCGTGCCAGGAGGTCCGCCTTAACTGTAAGGAGCGGAGTATTTGCGGCGGTGTCTTGATAACCTTTGAGTTTAATACTGTAACAATGCCTCGTGTTCTCCTGAATTCCATTGGTCGGCTTGCTTCGGTCAAACAATCAAGAGTGAGTTTGCCCCTGGCTAGGGTCGGTTACCTTGTCCCGTAGAACCAACGTAGGATCCTAGAGAATCGATCCCACCCATAAAGGAGGCCCCTTTAGGGCGTGTTTACACTTGCGAATTGTTGGACGAACGCTGGATGGAATGCAAGTCTTGCAGCTCGGCCCCTGTTTCCTCTTAGGACAAACACCTCCTTCACACACCAAACAAGCAATCGAGCCACATGCACAAAACCTACTAGGCTACCTAGTTACACCATTCGGACAATCTGAGAAGACATGTGGCACCAATGGACGCCTCTCGTCCCCATAAACTGTCACAAGATATAGAAGAACAAAAAGAAACAAAATAAAAAGAGAGAAAAAAATAAAATATAAAGAGCTTTATTATCTAGAAATGGCGTAGGTTGACTCAGACATACAGGCGCAAAAAGCCTGCAAAAATTAGACGCGGTACAGAGTCAGGACAACAGATATAGCTTCAATATTCCATGATTTCTCGGAGGTTTATTGGTTGCCTTGATGGTGGCCATCCAAGTTCAAAAACATAAAACCTTCCTGGGCGAAGCGGAAGGGCAAAAGATTAAGCTTGCGGGTGGTGTGGATTAAATACAATCTTTCTCATATAACTCACCTGGTGAATGCAACCCTTCGAAAATGCTCCTCATTTGGCACTACCAAGTACTGCAAAGTAATCCCTAATATGGGCCATTTCGGAGATTATTCTTACTTTAGTCTGCTTAAAACTTTTGATGTGATGACTGATTAAGAGGGTAAGTAGGGACAGGGTTGGGATGGCCGTGATGTCTTTGTTAAATTCGAGCATCGGCCAGAAAATGGCAAGTAAAATCTGCTAAAAATCAACCATAGCAAAAGGTAAGGCGAAAGTAATATGCAGCAGTAGGCAAAAGAATAATTAATCTTCTAATATCTATTATTAATATTTTAGTTACTATTTACGGCATCTATGCTGCTTTCTTTTGCATCTTTTACAGTTAAATCTATCCTAGACTAAACTACACCAAAATATTGCTTATAAAATAACATTACACCCTTATTAATAGCTTACAGCAGTAACCAATAACATTACGAATAAACGCAGATGCAATCCTTATTAGTCTCCTCAAGCCAATATAATAAAGAATAAACGCAGACGCTGGTTCTACTTAATATCCCAACACTGAAGAGTGATATAAAGACATGTAAATCTTAGGGTTAGGAGTAAAGCCGTGTTTTGAATATTAGCGCCATCTCAGTCATTAGCATAGGTTCTATAAATAAAGTCTATGGCTTCTATACCTAGTCTCTTTGCCTAGTTATAATATTAATGTTCTAAGACCTTCTGTCCAGGATCTCTTACCTATCTGACGAGCATGCAGACTATTATGCATTTACGTTATCTAGACGAAGATACTTATCGCAACTAATAGAATGACTAGGAATAGCTAATAGGAGCGCAGTATGCTATTAACTGCTTAACCTATTTATATATAGATATTATAGAAACTATAAGATATATATATATGCTATTACTAAGTGCCTTTACTTTTCCGTTTTATAGCTAGTAATTCTGCCTCCTATGCTACTACTATATATAAAGGGAGATATATAAAACAATACCTAATATAAGTTGCAGTAAGAGGCAATATTGTCTCCTTAGCTCCTGCCTATGCCGATTAACGCCACTTTATTTCTATTACCTATATCCTTATAAGTAAAGACTAATTACTTTACTTAGCAGTTATATAATACACTTACCCTTTGTCGATAATAGTATAAATGCAAAAGTAAATAGACCGGGGATTAAAACTTTATAGAGATAAATGATGTTAATATCTATATACATAAAGTAAATAAATAAATAAACAAACCGACAGGTAGGCCGTAATATGTTCTTTCCCTTAATTATTACTTCCTTAAACTAAAATCATTATATATTATTAATTATAATGGGTCGCTATAAGCTCTCGGAATAAGAAAAAGTAAAAAGAGTTATTTGGGAGCGGGATTAAGGAAGATAATGCCAGTTAAATGCCTGCCAAAACACCAAGATACATAACACTAATATTCGCCCTTACTATATAACTACTCTTATAATTAATATACTTATAGAAATTATATCTAAAGATACTAAAGTTTTAAGTATATTTAATTCTCTATTTAAACTTTTACTCCCTCTCTAGAAGCAGGATATAAATACTTACTAGTAAATAAAAGGTAGCTAATATATTACCCTAGACCTATTAGCTAGTAAAACGATATTATAAATAGATACCTCTCTATAACCAGAAGCGCTACTACGATTAATTAATAAGCAGGCATTATTACTACTATATCTTAACCCTATTTGCATTTCGGTTATATATAATATAATACTTACTAGTAGGCAAATTGCGATTAGGGAAGACGAGGTAGAAGAGACCCTCCTGGCAGTTAAAGTACCAGAGTTATATACGTTTCCATAATATAATTATAATAAAGGAAATTCCATTAGGCCTGGCTATCCACAGATAGATCCCGCTATATCGCTGCATAAGCGAACGCGTATCTGTATCTAACGATATCGCAACCAGCAGTACCGTATAAGGGCATAGCAGATTGTCTAATGCTTTGCCGACTTGTAAGATCCCCTGCCTACCTTGGAGTTCTCTGCCTTAACCTTGTGCAATAGCCCGGCCCCTTTGTTGGTTCCTAATAAGGCTGTAGAAGACGGCGAGGGTAATAACGGATTAGAGAGCTTCGGCTTTAATAACGATGTCGCGTTAGGGCCGATGTCCCTAACGCCTCCAGTACCTCCTGCCTCTACTTGGCAGGATAGTTAACTACCCTAGTATAGAATCTCTCTCCTGTCTATGCTAACCTTCCCTATATTGCCTGGTGCAGCTGCAGTATCTTCTTTACTTGGTTTAGATAATCTAGTCCTTAGTGGCTTCCTTAAAGCAATCTGCCAATAAGACATAGCTGGCAGCCCTGACTTTCTACTTATATAAAGCGATATATATAACTAAATACTCTGGAAATTCTTTAGCTATTAATATAACTATATATTACTTTGCCAATCTATTTATCTAGAATAACTCTATGAATTTACTTATATTCTAATCTTAACTAGGTCTAAAACCACGTATATATAAAGAGCCAGAACATACCTCTACCCTTCCTAAATATATCTAATATATTAGCCGTGCTCTTCCTCCCTTGCCTACTATCTTTACAGGATGCAATAAGGCCTGCAATCTACGTGCTTCCTTCTTATAATAGCAGAGCTTCCTCTCTAACTAGCTAGCCGAGCCGCTGTCCTTCTGTAAGATATAGGCCTTGCTATCCTAAGATACCGTAACTATTGCGCAATAGTGGGATATTGATAGTGTCTGGTTTGGGGCCAGGAGCCTATTAGCTATCTAAGCCCTTAATTAGTTTTAATTCTCTTTCTTCTTACCTTATATAAGTAATATCTCTACTGCTTAAGTAATATAGCCTTATGGCCTAGACCTGGTATATATGTATTATACTATTATCAGTACCTTTACTACTACCAGTATCTGCTTTTCTATCTTAATATTCTTCCTTAGCAGAGCCTTTTTATAAATACAAGCCTCTACTAATAGCCTCTCCCTTGCATAATTTAGGGATCTCTATAATGAGATTATCCTCCTGGCTGTCTGTAAAACTATCCCTATCTATATATAATAGGAAATCCCTGGTTTATATAATTTAATCTATGTAAAGTCGCGTGCCTATTAGGAAAAGCCAGGTATTAGTTGCTGGAGCGCTAAAGACGAGAGTCGATTATATTATCTGGCATATAGCATCCTAGCTAGTGTCCTCCTGCAGTTTTAGGCGGCAGTTATAAGGAATGCGAATCGGCATCGGCTCTAGAGCAAGAAGGGGGATGCAGTTCCCTACTTCCAAAACCCCTGTCTCCTCTTTCAGGCCTATGACCTAAAGAACATGTTTACGTTAGAGAGTCTTTAAGATAGCTTATGTCTGTTTCGGGATAGTATATTAGCTGGCCTTAACCCGAGCTAAATTGATATGCATTCTTGCTGGCTAGATATAGGTATGCGAGATTATATCCTTATGCTGCCTATATTGTCTAATAGCGAGAGCTAAAATTACTATTACTATAAACTGTAGATGCTTTTTTAGAAGAGTGACTGCTGTTATTATCTCTATGACTAGGTAGTTAGTATAGCCCTAGAAGCTCTAATGGAGGCTACTTATTATTAGCCTTACTTCCTCTGGGATATAGGCAGATACTATATAAGGGCGAAGTTAACTTGGAAATTGAACCCTGGCCACCTAAAAGCCAGGTTATTAGGTGTTATTTAGGCTAAGGCATATAACTATAGTAAGGAGCTATTTGGCATTATGTTTAGTAATTACTAGCTCTTTAGCTTAGGTTTTCTGCTGCTTCTTGCCTTTAATGAAGGGATGCTAAAGGACCTGGCCGCTATAGATTAAAGTCGCCAGTATGTATTTGTCTTGCAGCTTAGCCGCTCCTGCATCCTGGATGCATAGGATGCTAATAAGCGGTATATGAGAGCTATCTTGTTATTAAAGAGATAATCTGACTTTGGAATTCGGAAAGAGGTTACCCTCTGGCTTAATATTATCTTAGCTATGTGGGTTAGTAGTAGGCTAGAACTGAATTAAAGCCCCTATATAGGCCTAATGTGCTAGGAAGTTCCTCTTGCTCCTCCTCCTCCTCCTTCTCCTCCTCCTTCTTCTTCTTTATCATCATCTCCATTATCTCCTTCCCCTCCTATTATCAGAGAGGAGTAGTATTGGCCTTTCTAGGTAATTCTGACCTAAATGCTAACTGCATTTGTGTCTGCATAAGCTGCCTGTTTTATACTTCTGTTTGATTATATCTTCTCTGAGGTAACTATGGCTTTATTAGCTAATTGTTTAACTTCCCCCCCTGATCCTGCTTGGCAGATGCTTGCATTTTATACTGCATAACTCTTCTATTATCTCTTAATCTATACTGTTAGCAGTAAGCAAGAATATAGCTTTAATAACTAGATATAGAAATTGATATAGCAGGTTAAGTGCTATAGCCCTAGAAGTGATTGTTGCAAGGAGCGGAGGGGTCTTGGTCTAGGCGACTTTATTAGGACTTCTGGCATGCTATGGATCCCTAATGGTTATATCAATTGGCAGGCAGGCCATATCTTGCTCGAGCTGCTAGTAAATATCTATATATCTTAAAGCCCGCTTTAAGCTAAGCTAGCCCATCAGGCCAATGTTTAAGCACTTGCTACTAACTAAGTAACTATTAAGTTACTATTCTAATGGCTAGTTTGAAATGCTTGGGCAGAGTATGATTAAGGGCGTAATGGGGATGTAGAGATTCTTGCTGACTGTGCTGTTGCTCTTGCGGTGGAAGAGATTGCCCGTGCTTATTATCAGCACTTCCTGGCCAAGCTGCACTTGTATTAGGATCGGCTCCGAGGTAAGGTTAGATGCCAGAAACTGCTAGTCCTGGATATATTATAGTAAGCCCAGGAGGAGTTAGTAGCTGAGACTGGCCGTATCCTTACTGCCTAGGCTGTTTATGGCATTTATGCGGAGGTATGGGATAAGTACTATTAGGTTATAGCAGATAATAATAGTAATGGCGATATTAATATATTATTATCCTTACTGCAATCTGCTTTACTAGAGGAGCTGCCTTACTAGATAAATACTTATTGGCGTCTGCCTCCTAAGAATAGCTAGTCTGCCTTTCTCTTTAATTAAATCTTTTGCCGCCCTAAGCTACTGACCTAGAATGTACTATTCTTTCTCTAGCTTTACTGAGGATTTAAGAAGTTTTAGTAGGATATATGTATATAGTTAGGCCCCTTTAATGGTTGCTTTAGCCGCCAGATTGGGTATTATATCTAGATTGCATTTAACTGTGACTACATTAAGGAAGTCAGTACCAGTCATGCTTAGGGGACCTGGTACCACGCTAAGCCATTCTTTTTCTAGATCTAGTACTAGGCTCCTTATTTCTCCCTGCCGTGTATGTAAGAAATAATATCTCTATTATCTATTTACTATCTCTACAGTTATCCTAAAGGTCTCTCTTCTTGCTTTACCCCCTTAATTCTATTATCCTGGAATTTCCATAATATTAAAAACATAGCCTGGCCGCATTAGGTTAAGATAATGCATTATTCATGCCATGATAATCTAGATTGTTTGCCTTTTAAATGCTGTAACTCTATCTAATGGCATTATAAATGCGTGTTGTTTTATATCTCCTATCTTGCTAGCCTGACTTAGGGTTTAGATAAGGATATGAATTTTATTGTCTTATAGTCTATTGATAATGTATCCTGTAATAGTAGTAGTAAGTAGGATATCTTCTGTATGCCTGTGGCTGAAATATATATCTTAAAGATGATTTTCGAGGATATAGTAAGCTAGCTAACTATTCTGCTGCCTACCTGTAATACTATTATTAGTTTGCTTAATATTATAAAGATCCTTACTAATTACTTTTCTAGCATTATAAAATGTTTATTATGGATAAAATATCGGCTTAATAATTAAGGCAATTAGTATAACCTTCCTAGTTATCTTGCAGCCAGGCATTAGGAAGTGGGGCTATTGACAGAGAGCCAGTCCCTTCTGGAACGGTTCCTTTACTAACATGAGCTACCGGAATAGGATGTTGAGCCTGTGGATAAATAGGAAGCCGAGGAAATGGAGGAAATGGCGGAAGAAGACAACTCCTGACAGTTATTGTTTGCGTCGACAGCCTGCCGACGATTAACTTTGTATGGGAAATTTCGTGGCGCTAGCAAGACATGGGTGTTGCGACGATTAAAATGAGCGGGTGCCGACGATTAGCGTTTCGGGCGCTATAGTAGCTACAGTAAG
>WEXE01000923.1:0-12502 GCA_011035825.1 Fusarium cf. hostae | reverse complement strand
TAAGCTCTCGGCAACAGGCAGTGAACTCGAACGGTATTACAGGCTCGAACCAGAACAGGTAGATGATCCCATTCGTTGGTGGATCGACCGTAGCAATGCTTTCCCACGTTTGAGTAGGTTTGCACTGGATATTCTTGCTATTCCGGCCATGTCAACCGACTGCGAGAGGGCATTCAGTCTTGCGAAGCTTACAGTCAGCTCACAGCGACGTTCTCTACTTGGATCGAGCATTGAATCGATCCAGCTACTGAAGAACTGGGCCAGGGGAGGATGTATTACTCTCGGAGGTCTATGCTCGAGTAACAAGGCCGATTAGAATCCGACGGTGGGGTCGTGAGGCCGAGGGAAGCTTCACGTGAGCTACGACATATCAGATATCAATCAATCAATCAAATCAGATCAGATTCGAATGGTGANGGATGTATTACTCTCGGAGGTCTATGCTCGAGTAACAAGGCCGATTAGAATCCGACGGTGGGGTCGTGAGGCCGAGGGAAGCTTCACGTGAGCTACGACATATCAGATATCAATCAATCAATCAAATCAGATCAGATTCGAATGGTGATTTATCAGTTCAGATCAGATTTGGGTCCTAATCTGATTTGATTGATCTGACGGCAGCCCTGCGACGCGTCGCCCATCGGTAAGCGCTGGGCATCTAACTTTGTCAAGCGACAACGAGAGCTAAAGACGCGTCGTTTCCGCAGACATGATTACAAAGGAGCCAAATGAGAAGATCCAGAGGTTATTCGAGGGTGATTCGCGCTTATGGAGAACGCGATCAAATATGGCATCGCGGTGTCGGATATCTACAACTTTGACGAGACTGGCTTTATGATGGGTGTCATCTCAATAGGCATGGTCATTACAAGTGTAGAAAGTCATCCCAACGCTAAATTGGCCCAGCTCGGAAACGGGGAATTGTCAATAGTGATCCAGGGTGTCGGTTCTGAGGGCTGATGCGCGCCGCCGTTGATCATTGTTGCAGGCCAATATCACCTGTCGACATGCTACCAAGATAGCCCTCCACCGCAAGACTGGGTCATTGCCATGTTTGACAACGGCTGGATGATAAACGAGAGAGGGCGAGAATGGGTTCGGCATTTCCATAAACCACACAAAACCGCGGACAACTGGTGAATATCGCCTCCTTATCCTGGACGGTCACCACTGGGCCGGCTTTGAGCTGTACTGCAAGAAGCATAAAATCATTACGCTTTGTATGACTGTCCATTCATCCCACATACTCCAGCCTCTTGATGTCGGGTGATTTGGCCCGCTCAAGCAGGCAAATGGTCGACAGATCGAGGAGAAAATGAGGGCAGGTACAACACACATCACAAATGAGGATTTTTTTCCGACATTTTTAGCCGCGCTTCAACACTCCACGACAGAAAATAACATTCAAGGGGGTTTTAGAGGAGTGGGCCGTGTGACTTTGGACCCTGGAAGTGTGATTTCCAGACTGGATTGAAGCTACGTACCCCAACGCCAGTCGAAGAGGTCGATGAGCTACCCGCACCTTGGGTCTCTCAGACGCCACACAACCCGACAGAGGTAAGCTCACAATCCGAATCTATTAAGAAATCGTTCGACACCAAGGAAACTCTCCGAAATCAATTTGCACGCTGTCGACCACTTCGCAAAAAGGGGCCCAAGGAATCATGCATAAGATTGCTTTATTGAGGTCGGAGAACCAGATCATTCGACAGGAGAATGAGGTACTTAGTCGACGTTGACGTGCCAGGAAAACGCCTCCCATAGGGTGGAAGCATAAGTCAAAGAAAGAATTTGCAAAGCGAGAACCAGGTATATGCACAGTTAGAAGAAGAATGTCGTCGAAACAGTGGTCCAAAGCGTAAACTAGAAACGAAGGAACGGCGATGTAGCGTTTGCGGCAAGACGGGACATAACGCACGAAGATGTCAGATAGAAGTAGCAGCTTCTCAAAAACATAGATCCAATTGATGCGTACCGATGTAGAGTGCTATGGTTGACTTAGCAAGGGTAGAGAGTCACAAGGTTGTGAAAAATTGACCGCTCGTCTGTTTTGACCGCTCGCTTATCATGTACGTTAAGCATTATCGTCAATATCTATGCAACACCATCACAACGTTCCCAGCCTATAGCAAGGGCTGAGCAATTCATACACAGGTTAGTCCACCTCACATTTCTGCGGCCAAAAACCGCTGAATATCATCCTAGATTGTTTGATGTTGTTTGACGTATCTACACCGTTTCCTTATCCTTATTCCACTTTGCCTGGTGATTGTGTATCGTGTGGGCTTGCTGTTCTCTTTGTCGTCAATGGGAATGCATCCAATCCTGGTGCAAGAAAGAGACCTGAATCAGCTCGAAGGCGGAGCATTTCATCGTGGTAGGAAGTATTAATACATGTCCCCGGCCCATGTCAGTAAGCAACTAGGTAAAGCTACCTATCTATCATGAAGAAATCAGATCAGCGATGAGCCGCTTCAAAATGAATCACTACTTCTTCTATTTTCTTTAGTCGGCAAAGCACACGAGTTTGGTTAGTCAACGTCGAGTCCGGAACTAGAGAGCTAATAAACAGGCTACGTGGTTCGTACTTCGCGCTATCGCCTCTCAGCAATCTACTTTTGCACTTTGGAACAGGTTGTTTTCTGATTGGCCATCGCAGGCTCGCGGTGTAGGGGTCACTTGAGGATGGCCACCCCGATTTTCATCGTCATCAATATTCAAATGTCACCGCCCCCTACATTCTTCATGTAACGCTGATACAATCTCAACATCTCGGAACTAGAGCTCTGCCGTATTCAACCAACCTTGCCGTCACTCGGCCTGGCGACCAGACAGACATTACTCGAAGCCACGCTCTCTAGTTCATCCAAAACGTGTTGGAAAACTGGGAATCCCCCTTATCTTCAGGATTCAGACTGTTAGTCTGAAAGTCCTAGATTTAAAGTCAAACTTATAGAGGCAAAGCGTCCACGCCTGGAACGATAGTGCCGTTTTCAATAGCGGTCCTGTGAGCCCGGGCCACCATGCCACCAGCAGGCATAAAACGATCCAGATACGGCCATAGCTCTTTTCCTCCTGGGACGTTGCGCCAATCACGCATAAACTCTCCAACGATTGCAAACCACGAGTCAACCTGAACACCTGCGTTGATCATCCGAAGATTGCCCATCTCGCGAGACAAAAGCGACATAGTTCCAGACGCTTCTGCATTCGCCCAGACATTGTAGCCGGCTTCACGCAGTGATAATGCAAGGAAGGTGGTGCCTAGTAGTATGAAATTAGAAATTCAGGCCAACGTTGACGAAGAAGCTGCTGCGGCTCGGAAGGTGGCATCGCCCAACTTACAGACTTCGGTGACAATACCACCGATGATGATTTGAGTTCTATTGGTGGCCTTAACAGCTTCAACAAACGCCGCATTATCCCATGCGTCGACTTCACCTCCTCTTCTAATCAAAGACGCCTCTGGGTACATGTCGGTAATCTCTTGTGGCAGACGACCGTTAGGTCCCACTTCAGCAGAGGTTGTCATGATAACAGGGAGGTCGAACATCTTGCCAAGCGATGCGTGAGCTATCAGACTGTCCCTGAATAGTGTAGGGTCGAAATCGCGGACAAGGCTGTAGAGACCCTCCTGCATGTCGATGATCAAAAGCAGCTTGTGACGGACATGTTAGTGAAGGATTGTCTAGGGGGGCAGTGTCTAGGGCAACCAGAACATTAGGGTGAACTAACAGCTTTGTCCTTGTCAAGCTTCTAATACTTATATTCATCTAATAAAAGTCAGTCAATAACTTTAACGAGCTTCATGATTTACAGCCGAGGCCCCGTGTTTGATGCTTGCTTCAGTACTAGCTCAACTTCCGTATGATATACGAGGAAGTTATGTCGAGTCTTTGCGCACCATGGACAAGGGCCAAGCAATTCTCGCACTGGTCTCTTCGAGTTATGATCCATCAAATGAGGGAGAACTTACGGTTTCTAGCGAACACAGAGGCGACCAACAACCAAGGAAGAATACAGCATATGCTCAGTTTCATCTTGAAGGATTAGAGGGCCACAATTCAATGGCTCTGGGCAAAAACAATCAGGAATTTGGCTGCCTCAGAAGTTGGTCGATTTGAACTGATTTGCAAGTCCTAAGCAAGACCTCACTTTTTATAAGTAATTGTCCGCAAGTATCACTCCAAAAACCCCATTTTCATCAATCTCTATCAGTGCCCCAAACACAGCGGAAACTCATTGCACGACCCTCGGTCATGGACACGCTAAATCGCCCAAATCGCTCCGTAATACGCATCATTCAGCCTTGGCAATGAACTGGGACCTATGTCATTGGTGGAAAGTGCGCCGCACTTACCTGAAGGACTGGATGCTCGGGGCCACAATATTCGAGGTAGAAAAGCTAGCTATTTTAGGTGCCATTGTGCGGCTCTATCACCTAAATATACTCTTGACTGGAAGAGCCGGATGCAGCATGAGCCTCCGCCTTGACGTGGCTCAAAACACCTACAGCGGGGGGCAAAATGTATGAATCCAAATTCAGGTACCGGACTAATATGTCTAGCTCGATCAGGCCTCTGTTATGTGGTCGTTTTTAGATTGTAATCCTGTTTCGCATGGGAACGAGATCAATACTTTGTATACCAGCTTTCTGTGGCAAATGCAGCAGTAACGCGGTTGGGTATCGATTCACATAGTTTCCTTAGGATCTCTTCCCCGAGGCTATCTCAAGCCTCCATCGCGGCTCGTATAAGGGCACCTAGCGTGGCGACTGAATTACCAAGAGGGGTTGTGTTGGCGGTCAGGTAAGATTGCCTCGCGTTAGCGCGAACGCCATGCATACTAGTTGTGGCTGTTGAAAGTAGGCAAGGGATACTGTTGTTGTTTATATTGCGCAGTAGTACTGGGTGAAAGTATATTTTCTTTATGAAACTTAATTTTTTTTCTTTTTTTTTCTTTTTTTCTTTTGAGATGAGAGTTCTTCTCGGGTTTATATCTGTAGTTAATTTCATCTAGGGCTTTGAACTTTAAATCTAGGACTTTCAGACTAACAGTCTGAATCCTGAAGATAAGGGGGATTCCCAGTTTTCCAATAGCTCGAGCCGCACAGAGAGAGAATCATTAAAGCATGGGTGGATAAGTACCTGCATTTTGGTAATATGGCCACCTCGAGGTAGCTGTCCATGGTCAGATATAGTGGTCGGAAAGCTTATGATTCCTGTCCAGGTCCGAAGGAATTCACTCCCTGATCAAATCATACATCAAGACCTCCACATTCGACCTCTTCGATTCTTGGCAAGCCATGCGCCACGCGGTCACCAATCAACTGAAGGAACTGAATCACATACGAGCCTTTTAACAGATACGGACACCTTTAGATATCTCTGGAGGAATGTTCGAGGCTGTCCAAGTTGGGTTTCCCATCAGGCCCTGCGTAAAGTGTAAGAACAACGAAAGTTAGCTTTGGCATCTCCCCAAGCTCCCTGCAGTCAGTCTTTCACCTCCTCACATTGAATACCATGTTCTCACATCTTAAAGAAGCTCGAGGAGGAATAGCGCGGCCTTTCGCTTGACCATTTTCATCCTCACTGGAACTTAAAGCGAGGCGCAGATCCGGCCCCGGCCTATACTAGAGCCTCGTCGAGTCCCGCTGCGAGGTATCACCGGGAAGAGAGGCCAACCTGCAGCGAGCAACAAACGGGAAGTCTCTGGATTTGGGGTCACTCAACCTAACAAGAAAGCGCCTAGCACATGTAGCAGATGTCATGCTGTTGGTTACGCGAGGTCCTAGAATGTATTGCAGAAGCTACTGAACGCTCTCCCGCTAATGCAGCACCTAGGTGCCCATGTATTGGCCGCCCCATGCTGAGGACGATGAGTCAGCTACTTACATCCGGAAAATCCTCTTCGCCAACAACATGGTCAGATGCAAACGAAGAAAGTGGGTATTTGGGAAAGGCATTACCCACCTATGCACAATACCTACCAAATGCATACTACTAATACAGTTCAAATCACATTAACCTCCTTACACCCTCCCACCCCACCAAAGCATCCTTAGGATTAGGACGGTCCACTATCGGCAGGAATTGCTCCCGCGGAAAAGGTGGAGCCTGGAAAGGCACTTTAGATTCCCTCAACCCGTCGTCAACTTAGTACTGTAAAAGTGCTATCCATCCAACTGACACCATCACCTTCTGCGATAGGCCTAGCGTTGGTGAATACCTCGTTTTCATTGCCCTTCTTGCGTTTTAGAGTTCGTTCATCCACTCCAGTCACTGCACTTTTTTACGCTCATGCCTATGAATCTAGCAAGTTGCAATGTACCTGTTCTTGCGCCTTGCTTCTCAACAACTCCGCTCCCTACCGCCCTAGCCAGCCAAAGTTGCTCCTACCTCGCCCGCCGTTCACACGTGCCTGATCCTTTTAACCTCCTCCTACCTCCCCTTCCCCCTACATCTTCTCTACCTTGCTCTTACCTCCGCCCCTCATATCCTCTATTTCACGTATCTCTACCTCAGACTGTGGTATGTGCACTATCCAGTCCACTTCCAACCGTCATAGAGCCTCATAAAACTTCCACCTCCAAATACTAGAGACTTCGGCCCCCCTGTCGCGACTCTTCAGCAGTTCTTCATGTAGTGACAGAAAGCAGGTTTTGACTCTTCCTTTCCCACTTTGCGCAGCGCCCGCGCGATTTACAGAGTCAATCCTGTCATATTGCGACCAATATATCATCGCCTCAAGCTGGCACACTCAATTGCACCCCCTTCAACAACTTCAGTCATGAACTCCTCTTGGCAATACAAATTTCCTGGAGATCACCCTTATCACCTGCCAATGCTGACCCCACCTCTGACGCCATCGCAATCACATTCTGCCGCTCCTGCTGGCGCTAACGCTCCCCGAACAGTCAGTCAACCGTCCATTCTCCGCGACTCCTCACTCTCTATTTGCAGGCCTGCCTTAGCGCTCATTACGCGAGCACTTCATTTTAGTCTTCGAGTCCCAGGATTCAAGAATTGTCAAGCTCTTTCACTGCCACCTTACTTATACATACGGATTTTTTAGCGAATGCCCGCTATTCCTTGTGCCGCTTCTTACTCCCTCTTCTTGCAGGAACCATACGTCACTCTGCCTTCTAATCCTAACCATTTCCATGCCTTCAACGACACGCCCCATGATAACAACGGAAGCACTCATCAGGCCAGGGCTAATGTTCCTGGTCCGAATTCTCCTAGCCAGACCGACTTCACTACTCACGCTGAACATGTCCAGCACCAGCATTCTCAGCATCAGCACAGCGGAAATAATAGCCAGAAGCCTGTTTCCCACATCAGTGAGCCCATTATTGACAGGAGGGGCAGTGAGGGGGATTATGCTCAATCTCGTAGAAGGGCTCAAAACCGTGCTGCGTATGTCTGCCATGATCTTTCGATGACCTTTGGTCGTCAGGAACCCTTGCCCTAGATAGGCGCGTGTTGAGCCGACCTTCAAATCCATCCTCTTGTGACATCTGGCTTGCTAACACATATATGACACAGCCAACGCGCCTTCCGAGAGCGAAAAGAAAAGTATATCAAGGATCTTGAGGCCAAGATCGCCCAGCTAGAGGCCGCCCAGCGACAAACTTCCTGTGAAAACGAACGCCTCAAAAAAGATCTTCATAAAATGTCCATGGAGAATGCAATCCTTCGTATCACTCCTCCTGTCAACCGCAGCTTACTCTCGACTGAGCCTGCCCACCTTATGCGCTTCAACTTAAACGATCTCCCCCCGGACGTGGTTCGAAATCCCAACAAGTCTCCTTCTTGCCATATTGGCACTTCCATTGATGACGAGAGCCTGCTTGCTGCCGATGCCGCTTGGGACTTCATCATCGGCCACAGGCTGTTCAAGAAGGGACTTGTTGATATCGGAGACCTAACCGACCTCCTCAAGCACTGCGCTCGTTATGATAGTCAGGGTCCAGTCTTCTCAGAACGCACAGTCATCAGCGCCATTGAACAGAGTGTCACCAGACGCACGGATAATCTGATTTGAATGTTGAGAGCTACGAATGAAGGGGAAGGCGAATGCGGAGGCACAGCAAAACCCATGGTAATATATACCAACAAAGATCCCAGAACTATTCTGATACCTCGCCCCGTACGTTTTATGATGTGGTTATCTTGTTTGCAGCGGCTCATCCTCCTCGAGGTCTATTCGTGCGAATAAAGCTGAAGCTATATATCTAGTTCTTGGGAAGAGCCTGCTGGTGACAGCCAACTTGGAGCAATGACTGCACAGGGGCTCTTGGCACAATGCTTTAACTTTACCATGAGCGTTCCTAATTCAATGTTCCGCCTGGTATCTCGTTCCCTTTCTTGTATCTTTATGTAATTGCTAGTGACTAGCAAGCTAAATCTAAGCTACTTTAATGACTGAATTCGTTTCTGGTCTTGTTTCTTCAATGTAACCATCCATCACATATTAATTGCTCCTATGGGAGCTTGTACTGACAGAACGCCATACCAGGTTGGCTTACTTAACCTGTTATGATACGTAACCTGTCTTCGGGGTTTGTCATTGGGGCATGCCACCCAAGGGAAACTGCACCTGTCTACCCATCTGTGATTCAATCGTTGCCAAACAATGCGCCTTGAGTAGTGGAATTAGCGTCGTCACACACTTGCTAAGGATTAAACATGAGCGATTATTCTTGAACAAATGCTTCGCCATTCGCGCTGTAACTGCTTCCAAGCAGTCGAAATTCAGCCTTACTCATTGTTGGAAAATCCGATATCCCCTTACCTTCAGCAACGGAACAATTTACCCTCCCGTAGAGATGAATCACGATGGAATGGTGACAATAAATTGCCGTTGCACACAATACATTCTTTACCATGCGGTATATTCTCGGGTAACAAATTTGTAGTCATGTAGCAGTTCTGAAATATGACGTTACTTTAAAGAGGCCTCATTTTGGAAAGCACCGTCACGTTGTGTGTCGTATCCATCTCTCAAAATAGCGCCCTTCTTTGGTTAAACGATTTTTGAAACAAATCGCGGCCCGGGTAGCCTTAAACTTTACTCCAACTGCCCGTAACCTTCCCCAGAATGACAATAGGGGTGATGTTCGTGAAATTAGGGACATCTTCGAACAAGGCTGAAGCTTCTGGGACTGCTAGACTTTGCTCCGCATGAGCCATGTCCGCAAATTTGAAAATACTGCATGCATAGTACCGAGGGTCCAGGTTGTTGTCGAAGCCGAGAACTTCCCAACCTTCTAGTCCAAGATGTCCCCAAATCTTCATAACCAGAGGCATATGATTCGATACATAGTACGTCATATCAAAAGATAATCCGTCAGTAGTTTTGGGGTAGAGGACCGTGACCGTAGCCATTTTAACTCAGTTGGCCGCAAGAATCAAGTAAGTTGTACTAGAGTTCAGCATTAGCTCAGCCAAGAGGCAGACGTGGAATGAAGAATTTGAGCGTACGTGTCAAGAAAGGATGTGGTTCGTGATGCTTGTGTTCGTAAAGATGCTATCATTGCTGGATTTCCATCTTTATATGCTTCGTCCGTTAATAAGTGTCAGGGCTTAGAAAAGAATTCTACTTAATTTGGGGGATTGGTTAAACGTTACGAACTCCTGCGTCATTCAAAGAGATCGCCGATATCACCGAAACCGTTGCTTGCAATTTCCACATGGGTCAAGCCAATGCAGCTATGATGCGATTCTCGGATAATGTGGGTGTCGCGGCTCCTGAGATGGTGAATACTCAATTCCTCCAAAGGACTGTGTGCTCATCCTAGCAAAATCCTTACAGGCAAACTCCGAAACGCCGATATCGTCGGTTCACGTAGCTCGCAGGTCATAGGAGCCAGTCGCGCTGAGCATTGTCCCAATCCGGTTAATTAAAAAGCCTGTCCCCGTAACCTGCGCCATCCCACCTAGGAGATATGTTGATGCAACCATGTAAGCGGCAAAATTCGCATTGTAAGTGCGATCCTAGATAGAGACTTGGCATAGTAGATACATCTAGAAGCAACTATGTGGGGGGAGCGGGCGGGCGCAGGGGGGAAGAGGTGGGTGGCTACAAGGGTAAAAAAGACATTACCTTCGTCACTGAATTGAGACAAATTTAGCTGTTCAAAATTAATTGATCAAATGGAAATGTTATAGGATGAGGGATTTTTGGGACACATGCTTATCATGTACGTTAGCTGTTTCACAAGCTTCGCACCGACATTATTAGACTAGACTGTCAACCATACCCCGAAGATCTGCGCTAATCATAATACTACGCGCACGGTTGTGCAGGCCAGCGACGGGCGGTGCTCGGTGGGATGTTACTTATAAAAGCTAGGCAGAATATTTACGTGGCTGGAGCAGCTACAGTACGTCAAATGACCCAGCAATACGCCGCTATGTGGAATTTTGGCCTAAGATATATTTGGTAATTCCGCCAGAAGGTAACTCAAATGGGTAAATGCGTATATGCAAGGCAGACACTACCGGGGGTGTGGATTACATGGTTTCAGAGCGCTTCTTCAGCATTCTCCCTGCCACTCTGCCAGTTCCCCTGTAATCGCCGAAACTTTGACCAAGTCCGAAGCGCTGATTCACTAAGCCTCGTACCCTGGTGACGTTATGACCTAGACCAATGTCGCTCGGCGAAATGTTTCTCATAGAGGCTAGACCAGAGACTCTAAACAAGCAGGGCCCCTCGATTGGACGGTGCTAGGGCAGTACACGGGAAGACTTTATCTTTCAACTTAATCGGATTATGCCTTTTAGGAAAAAGAAGCAAGGATACTCTGAATGATAACCTGATTAGAAGCTCACCCCACAATCTCCTCTGACGTATGTCCTAGCCGCAATGCCCTCGGATGCTGGCGGTCTCAAGAATTAATGCCGAAAATGAAGTCCGCTGGATGCTATCTCCAAGAAATGCCAACCCATAGCCAGTGTGGGGATCACTTCCACCCTTGTTGGCCAGGTATAAAGTCCACGTTCCTGTCGCTGACCCTGCTCTGGTTCGTACAGCACCATTCACAGCAGCTTATAGCCGAAGAAAACACATTTTTATCAATTTTCATCAAATATCTTATAAAACCTGCTCTCCTATAATAATATTCAAGATATTCTGGTCGAACAAGCACGAATAATGGCCACAGAAGTATCTGTTTTACCCTCCCCAGCAATTGCAATGTGTAGTTTATCGCCGTCCATTACGATGAAGTGTAATGTAGTTTCAGGTTCTTCAAGGATAAATAATAGCTTTGTGGTGGTTCAAGTCAGAAATCTTGGTGGTAGAGGGTAAAAACTACACTCAAGGACGTAGAATTGATACACATTCCGTCATATGGCTGCCTGAGTGCTGCATAATTGAATTTGAAAGGTGTCGTACTGATGGCTAGTCTGAGCTTGTAAATGTTTGCATAATTACCAATCATCATACATAATGAATGGTGTCCAAAAATGATACGCAACTATCCAAGGTTAGATAGAGCACATGCAAGAGTCACCACCTAGTAGACATCGCGCTGAATGATACTGAACCAGGCTAGCCCATGAAATCCCTGCTCTGAAAGCAGACTGAGTTAACCTAATAACAGAAGTAAAATTAGTGCAGCCAAGTAATAGTGCTGAGGAAACAACATGGTTGCGCGAAATGTAATCTAACGGTCCATTTCTATGCGGACTTCCTCTTTAGTATATTGCCGGGTACCCGCGAACGTATTAGCTCTCCATAGTGAACTGTACGTGTAAGGAGCTTGCCTTTCGAGGTGTACCGGCAGCTTTCTCATGATTGGCATCCTAAAAGATGTGCTTGAAATTACTATAGGATTGGCTACGAGTAGGGAAGTGTCGCTTGGAGGATTGAGCCTGTACAGAGCCCGTTGATGCGAGTGGCCTTCGCGGATATTCTGGGGGAGGGAGAATGTGTTGGAAAACTGAGAATCCCCTTATCTTCAGGATTCAGACTGTTGGTCTGAAAGTCCTAGATTTGAAGTTCAAATTCCTAGATGAAATCAACTAGAGATATAAACCCGAGAAGAACTCTCATCTCAACAATGAACAATCAAGCTTCAAAAATATATAGTCTCACTCAGTATTACTGCGCAATATAAATAACAGAATGCGACAACAATTGTAAATAGTTTAGCTCAGCACGTCCTGTGCCCCCTTGGAAGGCTTCTACGGCCTCACGGCCCCCAGACGAAAAATATACATACATACATACAGATTCAATTAACAACTGTTCAAGCTGGATTGGTAATTATGTAATCCAATTTCGATATTGATTGATGGTGAGTTGACGTTGGTCGTCAATCAATTCAACATACCATCCACAACCCCTCTTTCGGCATAACCCTCTTTCGGCAAGCAAAATAAAAAAGCCACCACCAAAAATCAACAACTTCACTTACACAGAACTTGACCGAATTGATAGAAATCCGTGAAATTTTTCGTTTCATAAATCATAAATAGGGTTTATCTATTGTACT
>WEXE01000922.1:0-12515 GCA_011035825.1 Fusarium cf. hostae | reverse complement strand
ATGTCCCTCATTTTGGCCGAGTTGTTTACAAGTGAAGTTGTCCATTTTTGGTGGTCCTCTTTTTTTTTTGCTTGACGAAAGGGTGGGGCTGTCGAAAGGGGGGTTATGTATGGTACATCCGACAATTGCTGGTAAGAGAAAACACGCCTCTTTGGAGTCACCTGTATGGAGAGCTGTTAGCTGATTTGTGGAACCGCGCAACTGGCTTTCCTCCCTCATTACGCCACCCTAAAGCGGTGAAGGAGCCTCCCGCATCACCCCCTCATCATCACTCTCATATCTGAATGGTAAGTCGAATGATGGCCCGAAGTTGCAACACGTGCTCGACTTTTCCTTTTCCCTTCCACGTCGCTGTCTCGTATTAACCCGCTCGAGAACCTCAGCCAGTTCTTCTCGGACGGTTTGCTCTCCATCTACACCTTCGGTGACATTTATATCGGATTGTGGCTCCTCCTGTGCCCCTTCAGTCTCTTTCTTGGCGGGCTCGGGACGCTTTTGTGTCATCTCCTTCATCCTTGCTATCTCAAAGGCCAAGGCGGCATCAAGGCGCTCCTTGAAATCCATTTCCTGCTGCTCTTCCCCAAGCATAGCGAAGTGGCATCTACGAAAGACTCCGAGAGCACTTAAAATAAAGGAGATCAATTCCCACGTAAAGAAGATTGGTAAGGCATAGCGCAACTGAGGATTACATCCGCTCGACCAGATGTCTGTAAGTACTTGATAAACTTCGTGAGCCGGGAATATATACCCAACGCAATAGAATGCTGGGTTTAGCTCAAACGGCAACAATATAGAGGTGACATTCAAGATAATCCAGGAGACGAGGGCCATAGGGATAAACGAAGGTGGTAGCCATATCGTAAAGACATCAAGGGTGAGAAAGTTGGTATGAGCGAAGAGCCACAAGGTGATCCAGGATAAGACAAACTGATTGCCATTAATGTCCCAACCTGCTTTGAAAGCCCAGATAGCACCCATAACGCAGAGTGACCCAATAAACGTGTAAATAAGGGAAATCAGAAGCCGGACCACAATAATGCGGTGCGCGTCAACGCGGGTATACAGTTTAAACTGAGCGTGGAGACCGTTAACCGTACCGAGGTAGAAGAATTCTTCGATCATGATTAAGATAATCACGACGGTGTTGTAGATTGCCCTCGATCCTTGCGACGTTGGCTGGATATTGATGGATTGGAGCTTCCATGGATCAGCCAGGATAGACAGCGCAGTCCGGCCGGAGATAGACTGAATATTCCCCGTCCCATTCCCAGTACTATATATCACTCTGGCGGTGTCGGATAGAAGCTGAAGGTTTGCGGAGATGGCGGAGTCGACAATGGGTGCGTATACAGCCTCATTCCATATGTGTCCCATTACGTCTGTGTTGTTATATCCCAACGCTGTCACACTCCCTTCCAATGCCTCTTGCAGCCGACTTGAAGCGCCTTCGATCACAAAGAGAGCTCCCCAGTACTTCGTCTTGCAGACCGCTTCCAGTAGGTCGGTCTTGGTCGGAAAATCCGAGGGTGGTCTTTCGATCAAAGAGGGATAGTTGTTCCCTTGTAGAGATGAGTATGCACCCCGCACAGCGTGACCGATTGCGCCCCCCTCGTAGTCAACAAAGACGATCCGAAGATTGTGTGTATGGCTCGTCTGCTGGAATAGGGAGCCAAGGATGTAGCAGAAGAGGCCGAGGAAAAGCAACTGGAGGTAGAGGAAGTTGCTACCAGCGGCCTTGAAATAAGCTACGTTGGCCTTCCTTACGATCGAGTCGTTTTTTGGCAGGCGGTTACCGAACGCCTTGGGGTAAAGCGACTTGATTGATGGCATTTCTGTTCAATGATACTTTGCTTCTGCACCTCATCCGCATTTAGCGTTGTCGTTTTCTTCTTTGGAAATCAGAACTTGAGCGTGAAAGAAACACTGAATGGTTTGGCCTAATAGGTTGAAGCTTTTGATCGACATTATGTCACGTACACATCTTCCGTAATGTTCCTGTCAGCACTAAGACTTGAATAGCTTGGCTTGTGAGTTGGCTTGCAAAAGTGGGCCTAGATATGGGACAGGGCTGTCGAGACTCGAAGATCCTTGTGTGAATGCTTCTCTCCGCACGGACCGCGATCATGACGTTGTATAGCAGCGCCACAGTACGTCGGAATTGATATAGCGGTACTTCTGATGCTTCAGCTACAGGATGGCCGTGTCTACCCCTTCGAAGAAGTGCGATATAGCTTATACGCGGTGGTCTTCGATGTGAACTGTAACTGCAAGATACTGCTTCATAGAAACGCAGAAGCCACCGGCGGGTCTTGTATACATCCAACGAACGTTGTGACATGCCGCTTTTCTGTGGCTAGATAGGATGATTTGGGCCTCGAAATGCCTCGCTTACCAAGGGCTTAATTGCTAAGACTGCATCATTTGTGGAGAGAAGATCTGTTATTACAATACTGCAATCCCTGTCAGCGACACCAGCCGGCCAACCCATAGCGCGGAAGTGACCAACCATCTCGCAGGCTTACAAAGTCATTTAATACTGTTTCGGCATCGCTTGTGGGCGCTTAGTAAATCAAATTTCCAGTCTTCAAGTACGCTGCGAAGGCCGTGACGATCCAATCAAGCTTACTCTGTTGCATACTTGGGCATTGTAGAGTAGAGGGAGCTCTACCCACTACTCTACCCACTACTCTTTCCGTAATTCTACCCACTCTACCCACCACTCTACCCACTCTACCCGGGTGGGGTAGAGCTCCACTCTACTCTACAATGCCCAAGTATGCTCTGTTGAGACATTGTCATGGCTGGATCTCAATCCACAGAAGGAGTGATACAGTCGGGGAAGGTTAGCTGCGATACAGTAGATAGGTCACTGATAGCCAGATAGATTCCCTTGTAAAAGACCATTAATTCTTGACCCTTTCCAATCTGGCTCCTAGCTGCCTCTTTATGCCTCCTGCCTCCCGGATCCCTCGAAGCGGGGTCGTCCCGGGCTAGCTAACGTTAAATGCAGACCAGCCAATGAGCGGGGTTGATTTCGTCATTATGAGCATGACAGACATTCAGCAATCTCGGTTAGAACGAAGGGCTAGTGTTGTTGTAAAAGTTTGGATTGAATGTACAGTTACCGGAAAAGTCAGGAATAACGAGTCTCATATATAGGCTACAGTCCCTGTCTCAAACGATTCCTCTCAACAACCTTTCCTCTCCTCTTCAGGTAACCGCATCACTTCAGCCTTTGTTCTCAAATTGGAGCCTCCAGTAGCACCATGTTGCTGAACGCACTTTTCACTCTCATTACCCTCCCAACTTTCGTGCTGACTCATTCCCTCACTGCAAAGACTCTCGGACAACTCCCTCTAGGTACATGGCTGGAGAGCGTTGCCGTACGCTCAAATGGCGACCTGCTGGTGACTCAGCTGTGGCCCTCAGCCACGGTCTACACCATTCCCAACCCATCAGTGTGTGATACTGTCCTCGAGGAACTGGCCTCCATACCCTCCATCCATGGCATCCTGGGTATTGCCCAGGTGCCCAAAAGCCCGGGCAAGCCCGAGACCTTTGTCGTCGTTGGCAGCAACGCGACTGGTCTCAGCCAACTGATACCGGGCACATTTGGCGCCTGGACTATCGAATTCCAACACCGACGGCACCAGGCCAAGGTGAAGGTCAAGAAGATCAGCGACATGAGCAAACAGAGCACCTTTCTCAACGGCGTGGTTGCAATTCCAGGGGTATCAGATGCTGTCCTCGTCTCTGACTCATTCAGTGGGTTGGTGGGCCGTCTCAACTTATCTACGGGTGTCTTTGATACTTCGGCCTTTGTGTTTCCGGAAATGGCTCCTATCTCCGCGAAAGCCTTTGGTATCAATGGCATCAAGATCCGAAATAATCACCTATACTTCACAAATTCCAACGCCGTCAAGATCTACCGTGTTGCCATCACGGTTGCTGGTTTTCCAGCAAAGGGATCCAAGCCACAGCTTGTCGCCGATCTGTCGAAGAGCGTGAGCTTCCTTGACGACTTCGATTTTGATACCAAGGGCAATATATATGCTGCTACTAACTTTGACAATTCGGTTGTCTTTGTGGATGTCAAATCTGGGAAGTGGCGGACTGTCGTCGGTGGCATTGATGAGATGACGGTTGCTGGTTCGACTGCTGTCGCGTTTGGCCATGGCAAACAGGAAAAAGGCACCTTATTTGTGGTCACTTCTGGCGCACTTGCGAAGCCCGTCGCTGGAACAAAGACAGAGGGCGCTAAGGTTGTTGCTGTTAACACCCGTCCATAAAGGGTATTTATGTAGTTCGAGTCGTTGTGATAGAAGGGAGCGGTCTGAGTATCTCCTAAGAGCTCAACAGGCTCCAACCCGGTCACGACGAGGGGTCATAGCCAATTAAAATGAACAGAACAAGAGGTACTTCTATCGCCACCTAAATTATGCGGTGATAGAAGTACCAGCAGGTCTTATTATTCCAATCTAGGAGGGAATCAGCACTTAGGTGTTCAACACCACAACCAAGATTTCTTATCCTATATAACTCTTTCCGGAAGCTTAACCATTGGAAAACATGAAGATATTTTTTTTTTAATGATTAGATCTATATTTCTGTTGTAGCTGCTTATTAAACGCAGGAAGCAATGCCGTCACTGCTCGACCGTGACGATTTCCTGTTATGGATTAGTACAGTTTTTAGAGAGCGTGACGATTCCCCAATTTGGCTACCGCAGATATGCTGTCCCATATTATCACGAGGTTCGTGCGACTGGATATGAAACACCTCGTACTTTGCGGTCGTGCATCTTATTGCATCAGGGACTTCGTTCCTAGTGACATAAGCTTAAATAACTATGCCCGAGCACAAGACTGCTCAGTTTATTTTATTCCTCAGATAATTCTTATTAACTGACCGGTACCATTACTGATCTCGGTGAAACTAGTCGTCTGACGTTAGCTGACAAGAATTGTCCAAGTATACCTCCCTCATTTATACAAAACAGCACCCATGCAGGCACATCAAGGGGAATGATGTCCTCAAGAAACGTTTGATTGAAGTAATGTGAGCCCTACTGTAACAAGGACTGCTTGGAATTTACTAAATTTCACATTTTTCGTCCGTGTGCCAGCCCGCTGTCGTCATTACTTTCATGAAATTACATTCCTTTTATCCGTGCACGCTTTCAGGGTTCGCGGGGCTACGGTGGAACCCCTAGTAGCTAATGACCAAATCAACTCTCCGACAAAATTAGATATAATCTCTATATAGCTGACCTAACTCCTGGTCGACATGACTCTCTAGAGAGTCTTCTATTGCCTTAATTGCAGGTTTTGGACGCGAACAGCGATGCAAAGAGACACTTTCTATTGTTTCTATATATGCTCAACTACAGGAACTGCGGGACTTGAACCTTTGCAATTCCCAATTAACGTCCGCAAGAAACACCTTGCGGTTGAATGGGGTGATATAGCTATCCATCATGTCGTCCTGAATCCATTCCTCAGGCGAATGAATCTCTCGGACTTCGCAGTCATGCAGCCGTCTGCGCTTAGGAATGGGGGCGTCTGTTTCGCCAGAACCGTGCTGCAATGTCACAACTTCTTGACCGTCAAGAGTCTCTTGTGCCGAAGCTTCCTTCCCGTGACCTGGACCTGGACTTGGTCTCGATCTCTTAGCCGGATCACCAGTCCGGCCTCTCTCCGGCTGAGATCCGTTCGCAGATCCTGGCGTCATGAGTAACTCACTCGACGTACTGAAAGGAGTATTTGTGCCGCCTGTAGGCAACTCCAAAAGAGGCATCATAGCCGTCATGTTTTCCATAACGCACATATCCCAGTGATGTCGCAAAGCATTCGGATCAACATGATCAAGCATTCTTGCCTCTTCGCCGTTATGCTTCGTTAAGACATTATATGGCACGAAAGCTCGAATGCGGCGCGTTTCTGGATGGATGGAGAAGAGGCGCTGGTCGAAAAGTTCGTGAAGATGGCTCATCAACAGTATGCCATTCCCTGGAGCCCATGTTCGTTGCCACGCTTCTTGAAGACGACGCGGACTATACCCCGTATCTCCGTCGTCCTCTTGATCTTGGGTAATTGGATACAGGTGATAGTGGTTCTGCGGAACGATATGGCAGGCTTGTAGAGCCGGTCCAATAGTCGGATTTATTACCCAGGAGTCGCCTTCGCCGCTGACGGCGCAGCAACTAGCATATACACCGCACGCGTGTCTAAACTCATCCATGACTTTTTTGGCGACCTCGAGATCGACTTGCATGCTACTGGGTGCAATCATACTACCAGCATCCAGACCGTCGTCGGGGCCGTCTTTTACTGGCGAGACGAAGTCTGACGCTTGGCGTTTAGGAGGAGATTGAGAGCCACGGGGTCTGGCTCTTCTTCGAAGTGGCATTGTTGCATATCTTGGATCGGAGGGAGTTTTCTTTGGATCTAGGTATCGAGGATCACGACGGCGGGTTGGGTGGGGAATATGTTCTGCGCATTTCGCTTAGGATGAATTAGCATACCGATGCGTGTTGTAATTGACTTGATTCGACAAACCTTCAAGATGTTCTTTCAGTGGCGAGTTTTCGGGTAAAGAACATGACTTATGGCGGATAAGATGATACTTTATAACATCAGGCTGTTTGGGCGCGCGATTGGGAAGACTGGGTACGGCCAAACGGCGATCATTCCCCTCAACAAGCTTCGGAATCTGTCGCTCTGCACTCGGTCGACTGATCAGGGCAAAGGCGAGCTCATCCCAAAGCTTCTCAGAATCATCATCGTCGCGCGCATTGAACTCGAAACAAAGGCGTAGCTCATCAATAACATCGCAAAACGTCACCAAATCGCTGCCCGGAGCTTGGAAAAGCCCTGCGAATTTCCAGGGATTGTGACCTACGTGAAATGTCACATTCCAACCTGCTTCGCACATTGTTGACGTGACGGTGGCGACGGACATGATTGCGTGCTGCGTAGCTGACGTCGATGTTGTTTTTTAGTGTTTCTGAGGTTTGGCGTGGTTGATGATGAAATTGGGGTTGGGAGCGATAAGCTGATAAGATCCGATAAGGTGATAAGCGTTGGTGCAGCAACACCAAAGTGTCGGGGTTCAGCGATGTACCGCTTTAGGCAATCAGAACATGAATTCAATACAAAATTATCAATTGAAATATCTTTTGTTATGCGGATTGGAGTATTAACGTTTCAGTATCAGATATTACGACATTGCTCTCAGCGGATGGTACCGTTTACAAATCGTAGCTGGCCCACCCCGGCTCTTTGCGTGAGCTTTAGCTGTGACAAATATTCAGTGGGCGGTAGCTGATATTCTTGACGAAAAAAAGCCTTATCCACTTGGCCGAGTCGATCACGAAACATGCCAATCTCTTTTTCAAAGCTCTTATGCTTCTCGTGGCTACATACATCATTATTCCAGCTCCAGATTCAACTGAAAGAGGACTTTGACGCGTCTTGATTGGGCCATCACCCCTAGTAACTAATGACTAAATCAACTCTACTACTCCGTAGAGTTGATTTTATTGACCCACTTTAAACCTAGTGCTCCATACCAAAATCAATTCTACGTAGAATTCATTTGTTTTATGTTAAACAACCCAGGGTAGAATTGGTTTTTACAGGGGAGTAGAATTTAATTTCTAGACCCACCTAACAGGGGGTAGGCTTGAATTACGCAGGGGTAGGCTTCATTTATGCTAGGGGTAGATTTCATTTAGACCAGGGTCAATTAAATTACTGACAAGACGCGTAGTTGGTGAGAGGGCGCGAGTACGCGTAATTTACTGTGTATATTTACTAGTAGTAATCTTAGATGGTTTATAGAGATCCTCCCCTTAACCAAGACTGAGATATAAGGAGCATATACCTAATCGCGGTATAACAAGTTTCTTTCCAATGAAGACAATGGGCCCTAGTAAGCAATCTCAACCATCTAACCCAATCTACCCATTCGTTATTATTCCAGAATATCGACTTCTAGTATGCGAATTATGCGGATTTGCAACCCTAGTAACTAATGACTAAATCAACTCTACTAGAGTTGATTTTATTGACCCACTTTAAACCTAGTAGGGTTGATTTTTGTCAGGGTGTAGAGTTGATTTGAAAGAACAGGGGTTTGGCAGGGACTTAGCAGGGGTTTGCCCAGAACACGACGCGTCCTGTCGCGTTAAGTGCTGTGGAGGTATAGCATCGAATCTCAATCATTATTCAGGTCTCACTATCGGTAACCGGGTTACTATGACGACCACTATGACGGCTTCAAACTTGCAGCCTGAACCATGCAGTGCAATTTATCCCTACGTTCTTCTCTCTACATACCGCCTTCTCGTGTGCCAGATTTGTGGGTTCGCCTCCGTAGGCGATGAAGTTGCTACGCATTTGAAAACACGACATCGCGATATACAGCCAGAGCATCGGCAGGGACTGGTAGAGAAGATAAACCAGATCCCGAATATTATCCGCAATCAGGACGAATTACGTGATTTGCAGTACCCAACGAGTACGATTGAACCCATTCCTTATCTTGCGCCACCAGAACCAGACGGTTTGAAATGTCGTGCTTGCGGCCACATTGTGCGTCGCATCCAAAAGATGCAAAATCATTGCGCTGAAAAACATCAATGGATAAACCCAAGAGGCAGGGGAAGACCAGCACCGAATTGCCACGCATCTGCTTATGAGCCACCGTGGGAGGAACATGTCGCGTGTCAACGATTCTTTCCTGGCAGGGCCGGCAGCAGATGGTTCCAAGTAAATGCCCAGACACTGCCACAAACCGATGTGCGCAAGAGAGTGCATACAAACTCGTTCCAATCGCGAGTGGAGCCACGAGAACTTGACCAGGTCTCATGCTCTCATCTGAGTGAAGTGATAGAACGTGAACAGACATACTGGGAAACAGTGAACCAGCCACGTTTGACTAGTAAAGACATGGACAGTGGCTCTTTTGCGACTACAAGCATCTGGATGGAGAGAACACGATGGCAGGATATATATAAAGGCGCAAGGCGCGATATTTTAACATCATATACTAACCGACTCAAACTAGATACTGAATATAACGTAAAACTTATTATCATAGTAAGAAACCATACATTAGGAGCTTAAGACTTGCCTTACTTATATTTCCATCGGTTCTTCTAGCTGGTTGTTGGTATATTCGTCTTGGAAGTTGATGACCTCGTCGTCGGTCACAAGCATTGCAGCCAATCAGAATTTAGCGGTCAAGATGTGGCCGTTTTTGGATATGTGGGGCTCTCTTTCAGCCAATCGTGAATTTCGTGGTCAAGATCCATCCATTTTCAGAAGCGAATCTTGCTATTTCATATAGAGCCTAGCGCATCATTCCAAAAAACTAAGCCGAAAGAGAGGGAGACCTGTTAATTATCCTTCAATCTGTGCGAATTTTCTTGTCGGCCGTGCTATTGCATGAGTTAGAACATCAGAATACCGATCCGCCCAGGTTGATACTCTACTCCCTCCGTTATAAAAAAGTAGATATCTGTACTGCAGGTATACTGACTGTAGCTAATCTGGCCCGCTATGTAAGAGGTATTCTCGTGGGCTGGGGTGCCAATTAGCACATGCTGCTGGAGCAACCGCAAAAGCAACAAGATAGTCATTGGGGTATCAAAAAATAATCTCCGGCATCAACACAAAGTAACCCTTACCACCTCATACAATATCATACTGAAATTAATATGGAGAGACCACCAAGACGTGGACGACCACGCAAATATGCAACAGCCGAGGACAAAGCGACGGCAGACGCTCAACGCAGGCGGAACAAACGTGCAGCTAGAAATAAAGGGATATCCTTTTCGTCCGTGCCAACCTAGACACCCTTGATTTTTGCCGATATTCTTCCGAAAAATCGCCCGTAGATTCTACACTTTCTGTCCGTGCGCATTGATATGGTAACAATGTTTAATAAAAACAACCTGTTGTTTATATACTTTTGTCGCAGGGTAGGCATTAGTAATCTAGCTATATGCTTTAAGTAACTCTGCGGGATGGAATACCCCGCGCAAGAGATAACTTAAGACATCAATCAATACATTTGCTGCTGCTCATGATATTCACTCTAAGCCTTTAAG
The DNA here is from genome assembly GCA_011035825.1 of Fusarium cf. hostae. Taxonomy (NCBI): domain Eukaryota; kingdom Fungi; phylum Ascomycota; class Sordariomycetes; order Hypocreales; family Nectriaceae; genus Fusarium; species Fusarium cf. hostae. Next base: position 2,398 of record WEXE01000922.1, on the reverse strand, counting down.
CACGCTCAGTGCGACAGCTGGTTTTGTTACTTCTGCAAGTACTCCATCCCGCAGAGTTACCTGAAGCGGACAGCTAGATTATTGACATGTGTCTCCTGAGGCCGCGAATATCATGTATGGCGCTAACGTTTGAAATCTGCAGCTATTAAAGAGAGCCGCGCTTAGCCGACGTTACCCTATACTAGTTTGCACTTGTGAGCAGAAGGAAATATTACCATAGCTGTACTGCAAAAAGAAACAAATATAACTACGTTAATCTCAGTAATATTCTTGCGACCCACACAATTGTTCTTTGTATTAGGCGAGCGATATGGCCCATTGAATAAACATTCGTCATCTTGGTATTATCATGTCGTAGCTACCCCACATACAAGACCCGCTCCAATGAGATTTGATTAATATTTACGCTAACGTGAGCTGACTCATTCAATTTCGCGCGATAAGATAAGATTGTTCATGTGACAACGACAGTGATCGCAGAAAAACATAACAACATAATGCATCAAATAGGACGCATCAGTCCAACACACCACAACTATTCCTGACCCGTTGCAAAACGATGTCGCTGACAACAAAAGTTGAATCGTGGCTACAGAAAATAGAGATCCCATCAAAAACACTTCATCCCGCCACACAAACCGACCTTGTTGGGGCGAGAGAGCCTTGTCCAAAGCGCCGTCGATTAAACCCCCTAACGCCCGACGCGTCGCAAAGCGATAGCCGAAGCCGCAACATGACCTCAAGCCAACGAAGTCTCAGTCCTTCGAAACGCACTCATCCCGACTCTCAGACCGGTCATGATGATGAGTTCCAGGAAACACCTCGCCCGGGCCGACGAATCAAGATCAAAAGGAGTGAGTCCGGCACCTCACTGGCTTCATCACAATCACGCTCTCAAGTCTCGGAACAGTCCGGATACTCTTCACCAACAAAGCAACTCAGTGCACTAGTGATTCATAAAAGGGGTGTTATTCCTCGCACGTTGAGTGTCTTTCGCCATAAGCCGGCATCCTTGAAAGATCTGCTAGACCAAATCAATCTTGTCTCATCAGGAATTGGCATTCTTTCAGTTTCCCAGCGCGGCATATTGGATCAGCTTGATGATGAGACATATAGCGACTTCGACTGGACGCGACATCCAGTTATGAGGAGTATGTATTTCTCGGATCAGCGGGACAAGCTTGGTGACACACCTCTGCCTGATACCATTCAGATGATTCTTCACCAAGCTTCTTACTGCAACAGTGAAGGCTGTTCAGAGGCAGATTGGAACGTTGAAGTCCACCATCGTGTCCTTGAAGCTGCTTTGAGGCCCCGTTGGGGGAACCAGTTCGTTGACTTTCGGCTCAGGTGAGTACCCTTCCCCGCGTCTCTTATCCAATAACGACTGACTCCCCTAGTACCACCGCATCAATAATCGCCGAGTACCATGTGACGTCAGCGTCGAAGAAAGTGGATTTTTGCATATATATTAATCCTAAAGTGGGCCAAGGTTCTGAGATCTCGCAGATTATCGATGATTTGCGAAACATCCTGCCTGAGGCCGCATTCAATCATACAAATATGAGTCCTCTCTGCGATAAGCCTATTGCTATCAGCATCGAGACTAAGAAGACCGGTGAGGACTGGGAGAAAGCGAAACTCCAGATGGAAGTATGGATGGCTGCACATTGGCAATTTCTTCGAAATCTTATCAAGCTACGACAACGCGCGGCAAAAGAGTTATCTTCCATTCGGCAAGCGGAAGGCGACCTTACGTCCAACCCTGAAAAGACCTGGCAGCTTCCAGATTTCATGCCCGGGATTATTGTGCAAGGGGATGATTGGCACCTCATCATCACAACACCTGAAGGAGAAAAGACGATTTTCTGGCAGAAGAAGAGTCTTGGAAATACGTCAAGTTCAAAGGAGATTTACCAGCTTATCTGCAACTTACAGTTATTACGACAATGGACGCTGGATCGTTACTGGGCATGGTTGCGAGAGTTGTTGCAGGAGTGGCCACGACATAAAGGAAAGCTGTTGGTTGTTTGAGGAAATGAAGTTTTCGATGAGTGTGAGTTTGATGATCGTTACTTTGATTCCACTAATCTGACATACCAAAATCAATTGTATTATACTGAAAGAGAAAAGACGATTTTCTGGCAGAAGAAGACATCATGAAAAAGGTGACTTCATATGGAGATATGGAGGTTAGGGTTGATGCGTGAGTTCAGAGAACAAAAACTTCTCAAAATGGGCCAAAAGCCAGATATATGATAGAAAGAGACAAGCTTATTTTGATGAAGCTAGACCCCGATTTTTCTCACGTCTGTGGAATAAGTTATGATGATTCAGAATACTTAGTCGATTGATTCTAGTCAAGTTGGTTGATGACAAAGAATTTCTTGGCTCACGA
>WEXE01000921.1:0-12594 GCA_011035825.1 Fusarium cf. hostae | reverse complement strand
TGGAATGTACCGATCGTCGCGATCATTTTGATTGGCCCCCGACCCCAGTCGTGACCCCTCTGTTGCCTTGTGCCGCTCAAAGAGATAAGCCTTATTTTAAAATCCTTTATTAAATAATATATAATTACCCTATCCTGCTTACTTTTAAATAGGTCTATCTAGGTCTAATAAAACTATATAAGACAAGCTAGCTATTATTAATTAAGACTCTTTTATACTAAGGTATTAGGGTTAGGTTTATTTATTATATATATAATTAAGTCCTTACTATTATATATATAATTAGGCTTTATTATTATATCTATCTAAATTTATATATAATATAGACCCTAGTCCTTATTATATATATAATTATATTTTACTTTTATTAAATATTAGAATTCCCTTTTAAACTCTTAATTTATATTAATTATAGTTTTTATTTAGTTAAGGTAGATCTATTTGTAAGCATTAGGTTTAACTGGCCTTAAGGGGTGATGTTGATAGTATAGCTTATAGTAAAAGCAAGAAAACTGGCTAGTGCCAATAAAGCAATCGTTATCTGTAAAGCGTAATCCGTTTCTATAAAAATGCTCCAAGACTTGAACTTCGTAGTGGAACATCGGAGGATTCGACTATAACTTAAGGAATTGCTCTTTAATTTGATCTTCCAATCTAATATAACTCTTGAAGCAGGAGAGGTCTTTCTAGAGGTAGGAAAACTCTTCATGCTCTTTCAAAATCATTCTTCCTAGTATGCTATCCAGGTTAGTATGGGAATTAATTTCTAGTAGCTGCACACATAACAGGGCGTGGACCTCAGACACTTAAAATACATCAAGGACTTCTCTCACGCGCAAAGCATCCTCTACAAGATGCTTCGAAACGCGGATATAATCCACAAGCCTTCCTATAAAATGTCTCGCTAGATTAGAGACTTTTGCTAGTAATTCACTGCCTCCTTCAACAAGAACCTCTTAACTCAGTCATAGAAGTATATCCATTTGTCAATTATTCCGAGAGATATAGGCCAACATGCATATATCATAGGCTCCTAAGGCTTCTCAGGACTGGAATCGTTTCAGCCATCTTTTTAGATCTATTGCTTCTAATAGCCTCTTAGCCATACTTATAGATCTTATATTATTTTACAAGACATACCAGTATCAGTTACATTACCGCGGCGAGCCACAGACCCATTCAAGTGACCAATGCATAATGTTGCTATCCTCGATAGCAGGCTTGCTTCTTTCCTAATCCTAGGGGTTACAAAGGCAGCTAAGGTCCTAGCCAGATTATTTACCTAGTAGGCCAGCCAACCTGCACTAGGATCTGGCTCTCAGGTCACATCTTGGAGGCATCGTAATGTTTATCTCAAGAATGTCGGTATCCTATGGGCCGAAGCAAATTCTCCCTTCTCAAAACCCTGATTTAAGGCCACCCAAAAAATAGAACTTTCTTCAGAGTCTTCGATACCAATTGATGTCGTAGCTCTACCGCCCTTATCCTAGTCACAATAGTAGGCAAGTCCTGTTGTGAGTCGGCGGCGAGAGGCTGTCAAACTGATATTGTCGTGTTTGACAGTGACTTGTGGACCTTGAACGGGCTGTTCGATCCAAAGAAGTATCATTGCCTCATACAGCCGGGCGATGAGCCTTTGATATCTGTCGAGCCGAGGCGTGCCAACTCTGACAATAGTGCTTGGCGGCGTTGGAGAAATTTCCTCTGTTTGAGACATAGTTAGGGAAGAGGACATGATCCGGCTCCACAGTTTGGGAATACTAGTACTGGCTCTGAGATATATACTAATGAGTCTTTGGATTACAAGATATGCTCCGACTTAATGTACTTTTGGATAGAGACGGGGCTTTTTTCCAATAACCACTTGCGTTTGTACACGTAGCGTGACTGATTGCTTTTACTTGAAATATCTGTTACCCAATACAAATGAGATCAAAAAAGGGAAGGAGATAACTAATGCCGGATCCTGGGTTGGAAACTGGCTGTCTCAGCTTACGCTTTGCAAAGTACGCAAGACTCAAGGAAATGGCAGAAGGAAGCGAAACGTCTGGCTGGTCGCGCCTGTAGATAACGCAGCGGTTATGTCTCAGACTGTTGGCTCCGTCCGTCACTTGGTCGGCCTCCCACATACGCTTTACTGCTTTGATAGGTTTAATGGTGTGTCTCCCGCCTCAACGCGTGGGGTTGTGTAAGATATTGGTCTGCCTCCTGCAGATGGCCAATAGGAGTAGACTACCTTTGATAGGAAATTACGAACCCCGCGAAATGACGCCATAGTTTGTAACTTTTGTGGACACACGGGAGGAAGACTTAAATAAGCAGGACGCTATAGCCTCAGGCGTTGATATCCAGATCATCGGTTCAGCTCAGTTAGCTGATGAGTTGGCCGCTCCAAGACTTCCAAGACATAGACGAGTCCACAGCTTTCGAACAAGCTGTGGGCTCGTCTCAACCCAGCCTGAGTCCGCAACTATCCTATGTAACACAATATCTTGAGCAATTTAGCTAACACCCAGCATTATAGTGTCTCTTGGTGATATTCCTTACAGTTTACCCGGAAATGATTTCGATGCGGACTTCTCAGGAAACCTTATTCCACCCCAAGACATACACACCTTTGAGGCTTTTGATATGTTCCAAGACAGCTTATTTCCTGATAACCAGTCACAATTTCTGAACCTAGACTTGATTGAAGACGACGATTTGCTCTTGACTGTCCCCGAGCTGGCAGCTCCGGATGAAACTGGAACCGGTCAGTTTACATCAGAAAGGCTACAACTGCAACGTGAACCATACCTTGATCCGCAGGATGACACTTCCACCATTCTGTAGAATGAGTCATCTGCACAGATCGATGAATCTGGATTCATTCCACAGAATACCTTTACTGATGGATACTGGGGAAACTGTTTGCCTTCGCATCACAGCATCATGGAAAGTCATGATGAAATTGTGCTGGGGCAAACAATCGGCAAGGAATATAACGAATGGAGACTCTCATATCCTGGAAAGGATGAATTTGTTGCCAACGGCTTGTTCTATTGCAATCGTCAAGACTGTCTGTCGTCTTTCCAAACGTCTAGAGATAGGAAGTTAGTATTTCTTTTTTACATACTATCGCGCCTAAAAGGTCTAACAAATAACAGCGCACATATCAGAGAGCAAGAAAAGCCTGTCATCTGTCCACATTGTCATACGCGGATGGGTTACCAAACTGACATGAAAACACATGCTCAAACTCATCTAAAGGATGAGCTCCGCCAACGCTATTCATGTCCAGTTTGTGGAAAGTTGTTTACGAAGTTGTGCAATATGACAAGGCATAAGAAAAAGCATTAAAGTGTCTTTATTATAGCTTGATACTAGATTGATCTCGTTAAGTATATCTCAGAGTTTGAATATTTAATTAAGTACCTTTTGCGCTATGTTTCAAGATTATTCAGTCTCATAAATCTGTATTTGCTCATTTTAGCCTGGCATTCCTAGCGCAAAGCCTAAACCTGACCTGGTCGGCAGTCCCCCCCCTAAAAAAAAAAAAAAAAAAAAAAAAAAAAAAAAAAAAAAAAGATTCGGCCTAAAAAATGCCGGCTTACGAAAAGTACTGGCATTGCCGGTCGACACTAAGATTTGTTTGGAGCTTGAGATAATGGCCAACACAGCAAAGTCGATGTCCAACGAGTTCGGGTCCTGGGCCACAGCAAATGACTTGGGTGCGACTTGTCAACCACGTTGTGGTTCAAGCAGATTGATTTACAGGTCAATCCGGGCCCAGCTATTAGAGCCAGCCTGGAACTCATAATAAGCATGGAAATGATTGTCAGAAAGAGTTGTAGCATTTTCTCCCTCAGCAACACGCTCAACAACCACTCTACTCAAGTATGTAGACCAGAAATGCGCCGCATTTCCATCTAGGCCTAGAAAACAGGAACGCGAAACGCGCCGCGTTTCTCCCGCGAGGGGCCGTGCCAACCATGTAGAAGTCTGCGGTCATGGGCGCTATAGCGCGTAGTGATTTGAGTTGAGTCGACTGAGGGAGCAGCAATTAAGTGCTCTTCTTTGCATAAGCGTAACTTCACAGAGAGCAATCTATCCTCTTAGTGTCTTCGCAGCTTCATCAATATGGCAGACCTCGCGACGTGCACGGAGGCGATTATTACATTGCGGCCGAGTCAGCTTCAAAAGCTCGAGAATCTCGGCTTGTACTACCGGTACAATTCACCAGAGCCAGCAGTGATTTGTATTGAATGCGGCTTCGCCATTAACCCCACACCCACGCCACGTCCCCCAGGTGATAGGTACCTACTTAACAACCCTTCTTCATCTGCTCCACCGGGAAAGTTGTAGCTGGCCTTGTGGCTTGATCATGTTATAATAAATTGGGGACGATGACAATGAGGGAACCGCCGCAAACCAGGACTCAATCGTTGCACCAGACTCGCATGCGATCGCTTGAATGGTTTGTAAGTTGATCCTCGTACTGCTTGTCCTTTGTGTAGCCAAATAGAGGGGCGCCAATTACCTTTTTCTCGATATAAGAGCCGAGATCGTTCGAGACAGCAGCTGTCAGAGCAGCTCTATGGTTAAATAACCCTCAGGCTTATTAGTTCGTAGCCCTTTCAGTTAATAGGCAGTAAACGACGTGCCTGCCTCCAATCTCCGGTGATAATCTTGGCAAAGGGCACTTTCTGTCAGCAAGCTCCAGGAGGGTTCTCATTTCCCTGATGGCGCCTTCGACAAGAACCATCTTCTAGCACATTGAACAGACTACTGGTAGCACTGCACCATCTGAAGTTATGGTGCCGACCACCTTGACGAGAGAACTCTGACGGCACGACGCATTATGGAAAGTTGCATTCGTGGACTTGAGAAGCACTCACTCCATTCTCCATACTATTTTCTTGTATTTTGATGTACATTCGAACAGTCACTATTAAGCTCGGCATGCTAGTGAGGTCATGGAAATCGCAAATTACGTAACAGAGACTGCAGAACTGTGGTCGAAACCATGGAGAATCAGCAAAAGAAGACGAGTCAAGCACTCTGCAAACAGGTTTGCCAGCGCCTCGATAACCTGTGTCCAACGCCCAACTACACTATGATTCTCGGCTCCTCAGCAAAAGTGGCGGCACATTTATGCCAACAGTGTCTCTGGAAGTCGGGCAAGACGCCTGTGATCGCCTGAAAACAACGCTCTAGACCCACTTTAACGCGGAGACGACAAGGTCCTTTCGTATGTGCCCCATGGTCCACATGCCATCAAATGTGAAAACGCAGTAACTAGCAATACAAACCCATCGCACCTCATTCGGCTGCCCCATCGATCACAAGAGTGTATTGGAGATCGAAAGAGCTTTACGGGAATGACAGTTTCCCCGTGGTCTGCACGGCCGCAACAGGGGGATCTACAGCGGGAACGACAATAATACAGTAGTGGCTTGTTAACTATCGCATCGCGAAGTTACATCGTGCGTAATCCTTCCGCGGTCCGCTAATGGGTGATGATCAGATCCCCGTCATAATTCACATGCTATTCGCGCATTCCTCGGCTGGTGACAACATGCTTCAAATCAGGTATTTCGTATTTGCAGACCTGCGGAGTGCGGGCCGTGACAATCCTTCCCCGCACCGTCGCATGCGCTCCTCCCGGGTCAGGACTTGGGTGGCCACGAACCATGCCAACTTTAAGTTTTACCACCCCTGAGGCCTGCAACCTCTTGGCATGGATCGGTAGTTAGTGGTGACGCGTTTTAACGCGCTAGCTTTAATTAATGTTTCTCTCGTTGTTCCTCTCCATCCTGTGTCGTTCGTTCGAGGCCACAGTTGGAACCTTTCTATTCAAGTCCATTTCTCCGAGCGAACTCAGGCAAACATTTACTTACAACGTTTCGAACTTCACTTTGAGTTTTGCGGGATGTGAAGAAGTACATTATCTTCTTCCGTCGTGGCGATGACCATATCAGACCCGCCGTCTGAGGGATATTTAACGCTGTGCGGTATGATATGGACCGAGTCTGCGACTTGTGAGTTGATTTTTTTTGGACTAATGAGGACTAAGAATGTCACGCCTCGAACATCTGGTCAACATTTGGTGGCCTTGATTCTTCGATCCGATCATGCCCTATGTGCAACATCGGTAGCGGGAATGGAATCAGACTGGGCCGTGAGATGAACTTAGGTGGGCTTGGCACGACGGCTCAGAGCTATAACCACCCATCCTTTGATGATTGGGCAACTGCGACGATTCAACCCATCATTGCATCATGGGCAGAGAATGAGCCATCAGCGGCGCAAACATGCGCCCAAGTTCGAAACGACATCTCGATCGAAGAGCTTGACGCCCAACCGAGACTACCCCCCGATACGGTGGTGAGGCCTTCGCCACGATTCGTTCCGCAACGCCCCCGACAATCACAAAGAGAAAAGAGCAAATGAGGTGTCTCCGGATCTTTGACATTAGCGGCAGTGTTACTCCTCCCCGGTCAAATACCCTAACTGGTCCTCAGCACTCAGCTGCTGCCAAGGCAGATGTACAGGAAGTGTCGAAAGAGCGGAAGGCAGCCCACCCAACGAGCCTCGGCAGGACAAACGGGCGAAAGAACGGTGGTAAGAAACGCGGCCAGAACAGAAAACTGACTGATCGAGAAAAGAAGGAGAACCACATTCAAGGCGAGAAAAAACGTCGAGCATTGATTCAGCAAGGCTTTGAAGACCTTCGCCAATTGGTACCTGAGTTGAGGACGGACAAGTATATCAAGAGTACAACGCTATTCATTGCGGCGGATTGGTTGGAGGATATAATTCAAGGCAACCGGGAACTGCGGGCACAGATTGCCATACTCAAAGGCGAGGAATAGATAATCCGTGGGTGAGGATACTCTGAATAGTCCTTCAAAGTCTCACAAATGCCCCCACATCCGGTGAAAAGGGACATGGTCGGTCTTCGCACAACGCTCCACAAAGGACAGGACGTACAAGCAGATCAAAGGCCATGCACCCCAACGGATTGATACCAGGGGAGGTATGAGAGAATGGGGTATTCCGATGCATTAAGAACGATCTCCGCAGTCTTATAGGTGCTGGCTCGTAGTAAATGGCGATGGAAAGTCCTGTAAGTTCTTGCCTGGAATGTACCTCCATAGATACCCTAAACCCAAGTTGTTCATCTAGCCAAAATGAAATAACATTAAATATCCTTTCGTAACTATGTTGGTGCTAACAATGAGACAATATGCAAGCACAAGACTAATTGAGCACTTTTGTCACGTTGAGCTTGACCATAAAAACCACCACTGCATCTAGTCTGGTAGGATATGGGATGGGAAATACGGTGGAGGAGGTCCTTGGCCAGACACCGCAGGCGAAGAGATGTATCAATATATTGGTGTTGCTTTTCCCAGCAACAGAGTGAATCACCAGAAGAGTACATCATTCTACAAGTAGCGAGGAGGAAAGAATCACTTCAATTGAATTGGATATAAACAGAGCGTGATTCTAAGTAAAAAATATGAGGAGAAGAAGAAGAAGAGACAAAACTGCGCAACAAGATAACCAGAACGTTTTACCAATCAACTACCTTCGAAGACACTCCTATCTGGCTTCTACATCCGTAAGGCCAGGTGACGACGCATCCCATCCTTTAGACATACAAGCTTTGTGCATTCTGAAGAAGAAACTCGTAGCTATCCTTCCTGAAATCGTCATTTATCAGGCTAGCTCGATTCGCCTCAAAGTTCATAAGCTTCTGGCCTTGGTCCCACTGCGGCCAATTCGGGTACTTCCCATTGATACCACTATTTGGATCCAGGTCGTAGAGAAAGTTGATGTAATAGGTGCGGATACTGCGGCTGGCATAATTGGGCAAGATTCCGAAAAAGACTTGTATGATATCCGATGCGTGAAAGGTACCGAGAATGGGCGTCCCGAAGTTGTAGGTAGCGAGATATGACCATGATGGAGTTGTGGGATTCGCTAGATTCGCTAGCGTTAGAAACGCTCTTCGTGATAGGGTAAAGGCAATGTCCCCTAGCAGCGCTGCTCGGCGCTTGAAACCTGGGAACACTTCGTTCAATGGCCCAGTGCGGAAGGGGCTGCCGTTGACCACCGCGGATATACCTTCGTCATATGTCTTGACAAGCTCGGTAAGCTGAGCTTCGCTCGCGCCGTGAAAGTGAAGGTCTTTCAGATAGCGGACAAGATCCTCCGTGGTAGTCAAGTTAGGCTGGAAAATAGCGAGTAGTGTGCCCTCGTCTTCTTGGTCGCCAATGATCATGGGCACCGCTGCGTATTTCTTGCTCCCAACAAGGATTTCCGGACTTTCAGTGAGGACCTTCCCGTCAGGCCGAGGAAGATAGGAGAGAGCCACGGAATTGTATGATAGGAAAGCGGGTACTGAGGTAACAGCCTTGAGGAAAGTCGAATAGTCAACCTCACGAAGACAGTTGAGAGTATCCTCCTCACCACTGCAGCCGGCCTCTTTAACAACCTTATCGTAGACTTCCTGCCCTTTAGGACAGTCAACGGGGTCGGCGGGGACTATGCTTCCTGAGTTCATAATTGCCCCGCGGAAAAGTGGCTTGCCATTGTAGGTATTATCTCCATCGTAAAGAGCCATCTGATTCAGGATAGATATGGCTCCGGCTGACTCGCCCCATAAGGTCACCAAACTTGGATCGCCACCAAAGGCTTCGATATTATCAGCGACCCACTCCAAGGCCATCCGTTGATCGAGTAAACCGAGATTGGAAGCTCCATCGGCGAGGACTTCCTTTCCGGGCATGAAGCCGAAACCGGAGGTTCGGTAGTTGATGGCAACGAAGATAAATGGTTTCCGCATGTCGAGACCGTGCTTGATGAGACCTGTGCCATCATACATAGATGACCATCCAAACTTGTAAGTCACGTTAGCATTACTCTTTCAATCGGAACCAATAATGGGAATACAACAGCACATACCTGAAACCCGCCTCCGTAGATCCAGAACAAAACGGGCAACTTTGCATCTTGGCTTGTGCCCTCTGGGCGCGTGATGGTGATGCTCAAACAGTCTTCGGACTGGCCCGTTACGGTTTGGAAGAAGGGGTGGTTGGAGAGGTCGCCAGCAATTTTGAAAAGAAAATTCTTGTTTTCGCTTGATAAAAGCATCTGTGGACATGCTCGCGCAAGCCGAGTCCCGTCGAATTCGCCTAAGGAGTTTTCTACTCGCTTAGGTGGTCTCAGCCTGAGCTGTCCGGTAGGGGCTTCCGCGAAAGGGATGCCGTTGAACGATTCAACGCCGTTGGCTACTTTCCCCAGGATCGTGGCATCTGGAGATGAGATGGTAACTGTCGCGGTCTTGTCGGCCCGTTCTTGGATTGTTTGTGCTGGCGCAGGAAAGTCTTGCGCGGCGCAGCAAACGACCAGTAAGTTGAGGAGAGTTAGACGCATGATGCCGGGAGGTCTGAATACTCAATGAGAAAGAAGGCGATGTAGCAATGAGTTCTCGCCTTCCTCGGATCATTGGTGGTAGGAGGAAAAAACTGCGAACCTCCGATGACAGTACCGGTATATTTATGCCCGTCGAGATGATGAATCGTGAAACCCATCACGACGAGTTGTTTCTCATCATTGCACACTTAGACGCTGTTTCGCATGACAAACCTCGGGACGACCAGCCGAGGCGAGCTTCACGCCATGTGAATCTTTTCGTTCGCAAGCCCTACTCTGAGCGGCATAGCCTGCAAATATGCGGCTAACTAAGGGTCAGGAATTGGTTCGGCAGTTGTAAGAGCCGCTAGTCAGGGGTCTTTGCCGATCAATCCGGGGTAGCCAAACAATGTGGAGAGAGGGGGGGAGGGGAAACAAGGGTTAGTTGCTGCTAATACGGAGTAATATGTTGTCGAGTCGTCTTGCACCACACGTGCGAGAGGTTCGCATCTCAACCCCCTTTTGGCAACAACAGGTCCTGTTTTATAATAAGTCCAGGGAATACGAGGTAGTCTGAGCGCAAATGACCCTTTTTCTTTGGTGATGAGTCGCCTGATCGCCCAAAGTGGAAATTGCTCGACGTTGTCCACTGACGGCGTGTAGAGTACTCGGCCATATTCGGTATCGCGTTGATACGAGCAACAATTCGGCCATTCACATGTGTTCATATGTGTAGACATCATGTGCTTGCCGTAAATTATACGCTCATAATGGTCTTCGAGACACTCCCCTGAATGATCGCTTTGCCGGCTTGCAATGCCGTGCATCATGAGTGTCAGCCACCCGTGCAGGCAATCCAGGTTCCGCGTAGAAGGACTCTGAGTCTCTTAGTAGGCTAAGTTAACTGACTGATCTGTGGTCGCACTTACTACATTAAGACAAAGTTACGAGGAATATGGGGAAGTCTAAAAATGCCCCGAATCGAGCTGAATCCTAATGCTAAGCAAAGATCTTTCCCTTTAAGAAACAATCGCAAACATGTGAAACTCCTGTCTCGCGTAGACTTCATGGCTTGAGGAGTTTTCCGTCGTTGCATTTCAACATGCAGGTACAGAAGGAAAGAGGGCTGATGGTAACGTGTCGTGGATGTTAGGCACTACCAATATTCTCTTATCCTGGCTCGGAGGCGAGTAATCTAATTCTTCATTTCAATGACTTCCCGCAACCCCTGGCTGCCGGTAACACCTTTGGCACATGCCTGGCACTGATGCAAGCCACCCTGCCTGCCCCAATCCTTTTCCCGTGGTTCGCGAAGAATTTCCCATGGCACAACCTATTTTGACTATCCTTACTACTCGAAACCCCAATATGGCTTCATCGCCCAAACATGACAACGAACAAGCGATGTACAAAGTACAGAACTGGCTCCATGAATTAGATGACGATGCATCATCGTCCTCCAGCTTGAGTTTCTCAGCTACGTCAGCAAGTAATCCGCCTACGCCGCCCTCAGATTTGGACACGGACGACTCGGAATCAAGCGAATATGCGAACGTTCCGTCAGAATACTTCGATTGTTACCTACTAGCAGGCAGAGCAGTGCCGGAGAATGTTGAGGGTGCATGGTGAGAGCGTTTCCCGAGATCCAGCGCTCGATCTGACTTCAACAGGGAGCCTGTCGATGCCACGGCCCACAAATCTTCGCTACTGTTGTGAGTTAAGTAGAATGGAATTATAATACTAACAGTGCTGACCCGTCTAGTCACCTGCTTTGGTGCACGATAAACGATGGAAAGTTTTACAGGAGCCCTACCAGTCATCCTCGGCGGGTGATGGATATCGGATCTGGCACTTGCACTTGGTCGATGTGAAACATGCATCATCAGATCCGCCACAAATGAGCACAGGCTAACCGCTCTCAGGTATTTCGCGATGCAAAACCAGGGCTCACATGTCGTCGCCGTAGATAAATCCCCTTTCATGCCACAGCACGTCCTGCCGAACATTGAGAAAATCCGAGAAGACCTGAATCTGGCTCTCCCTTCTGAGGAGAGCACGGCGGATCTAATTTTTTTCGGCAGCTTGTGTGGAGCGAGGATCCTGGGGGGCTATTCCGCAACGCACGCCGACTTCTCAAACCAGGAGGATGGATCGAGTTCACCTGGCTTAAACCTAAGCCTCGACACCAACATAAGGCCTGGATGGTGTGGGAGCGCCTGGAGCGCAATGTGGGACGGCGCACAAATCGGATGTTTCCCACTCTTAACCTCGTCAAGTGTTTGATCCGAGACGTAGGTTTCTCCAATATTGATACCACATATGTTTGTCGGACTGCATCCCAGTGCGGGCTTACCACGGCGGACCTGTATGACTTTGACATTCGGGGCCAGATCATGCTTCCGCTCTATGAGGGATTGGGCTTCACTTTGCCTGAGATTGAGCTCTTAGCCATGGGCATGAGAGAGGAACTAGCGGAGGACATGGAGTTTGAAAGGTACGCACCAGGGCCAGTTTTATGAAGAGAACACTGCTGACTTTGCTGGCAGCTTTAGTGTCTATGCCCAGAAGCCACCTCAGATGACTGTGGTGGTGAAGTTTTAAACAGGGTCATCAAGGAAGTCGTGGGATTCATATTGTATTCAATTTGTGTATTGATATATCCTTAGTCGATGGTGAAAGTACGTTAGGTATCAATTGATCCAATCATAAAAATATCTACTCATATCTGAGGCTATATCACTTTTTCAGATTCTCCTTGCGTGCCTTGGTGCNGCCACCTCAGATGACTGTGGTGGTGAAGTTTTAAACAGGGTCATCAAGGAAGTCGTGGGATTCATATTGTATTCAATTTGTGTATTGATATATCCTTAGTCGATGGTGAAAGTACGTTAGGTATCAATTGATCCAATCATAAAAATATCTACTCATATCTGAGGCTATATCACTTTTTCAGATTCTCCTTGCGTGCCTTGGTGCATCTCAAGCCGCACGCATTGCACAACCCTCCACCCTGAGGACCAGACAGTTAGTGACACGTCTACGTCGCACCACAATTTTTGCATCCTCCTGAATTTGGCCTCCTTCTTTGGCGTCATGGCTCCCATTTCCGGCTTGGGTATGGTGATACATTGATTCCGGAATGCGCTTTCTTTTGGGGGGGACACGACTCTCGATTCCGGCCTGAGTAGGGTG